>CM019153.1:10626919-10754513 GCA_009733165.1 Naja naja
AGAAAAATTCTAACTTACTAATTAAAACTTCTCAAAGCAGTTATTTTTCTACCTAGAAATAATTTACATGTTGTTTTATTTTTGTTGTTTTTATTAAACTATTGATGGGCAGGCTGTTTTCTAAATAAATTCATAAGACATTGAAGAGTTTGAAGAGGTAATTACAAAGCTTTAATGACCGACAATTATCTCCTATCAAAAATATTTTTCTTGAGGATATAGGATTTTTTTTCTTGCTCATATATATGGAAAAAGAATGAATCATAATACATAAATCAGAAAAAAATCTGCAAAGATTGTTTTGCAGAATAAATTTAATCTTATCAATATATTTGGAGAGATATAGTCTAAACTTCTGGCAAGTGGCAGAAAGACAAAATAATAGTATCCTGGTCTATTATTTCATATCTTAATTAAAAAGCATGTGAAAATCTCAATTGGCCATTGCAATAATTTATTTATTTATTTATTTATTCGACTTGTATGCGCCCTATTCCCTAAGGACTCAGGCTAACATAAAACAGAAAATTTACAATAAAACAAGATTAAACAGTGAACAAGCCAAATAAATTAAAATAAACCCAACCCCGGGTCATTCAAGGCCGGCCCGTTGAAACAACCAAGTCTTCAGGTCAGCCGGAAGGAGGAGCGAGTCAGGGGCCAAAGAATCGACGGGGAGGAGCTGATTCCAGAGGGCAGGTGCTCCCACAGAGAAGCCCTAGCCCTGGGGACCGCCAGCCTACAATATCTGACTGGCGGCACCCCAGGAGGCCCTCCTATGAGAGCGAACAGAGGCGTCGGAGTTGATGCTGGCAGGGCGTTCCATAAGTACCCTGGACCCAAGCCATTAAGGGCTTTATAAGTTGTAACTAATACCTTGAAGGCGACCGGGAGGCAACCGGCAACCAATGCAAGCAGCGCCCAGGGGTGTAACATGGGAGTATCGGGATACCCCATCACAACCAGCGCATTCTGCACCAGCTGAAGCCTCGGATCGTCCGCAAGAAGCCCCATGTAGAGAGCATTGCAGTAGTCAATCCTAGAGGTGACAAGCGAGTGACCGTTCGAAGGGCATCTCGGTCCAAATAAAGGCTGGCGAACCAGAACCTGGGCAAAAGCCCCCTGGCCACAGCTCCCACATGCTCCTCCAAACCGAGCTGTGAGTCCAGGAGGACACCCAGGTTTCTCGCCCTATCCACGGGGGCAACACCTCTCCCCCATGACCAAAGATGGTACATCTAATGAAGACCGAGATGCCGGTAAGAACAGCCACTCCGTCTTGGTGGGGTTGAGCTGAAGCCTGTTACTACCCATCCAGACCATTACGCCTCCAGGCACCGGGACATCACGGAGAGAGCATCACTGATCTGGCCTGGGTGGAGATATAAAGCTGCTGGTATCATCAGCATACTGATGATACCTCACCCCAAACCTCGGATGATCTCACCCAGCGGTTTCATGTAGATATTAAACAGGAGGAGGACAGACCCCTGCGGCCCCCACAAGTGAGGGGCCTCGGGGTCGACCTCTGCCCCTGCCAACACCGACGCGGCCGAAAGGAAGGAGGAGAACCAGCATAAGCGGTTCCCCCACCCCCAAACCTCTAAGCCGCGCAGAAGGATACCATGGTCGATGGTATCGAAAGCCGCGAGAGATCTAAAGGACTAGGACAGAGGAAAAACCCTGTCGAGCCCTCCAGAGATCATCCACCAGTGCGACCAATGCTGTCTCCGTGCTGTGCCGGCCCTGAAGCCCGACTGATCGGATCTAAATACTCAGTTTCCTCCAGGAACAAGGGAAGCTGCTGAACCACCACGCTCTCAACAACCGCTAAGCGGAGGTTGGAGACAGGCGATAGTTGTTCAAAGCGGCGGGTCCAAAGCAGGCTTCTTGAGGAGGGCCTCACGCCTCTTTCAAAGCGGCAGGAAAGACTCCCTCGCTCAAAGAAGCGTTAACAACTGCCTGGAGCCAGCCGCGTAACCTCCTGGAGGCATATACCAGCCAGGAAGGGCGGGTCCAATAAACGCGTGGTGGAAGACAGCCTCCGCATGATCCTGTCCACCTCATCAAGGGAGACCAGGTCAAACTCAGCCCAGGTAGAATCCACCAGACTCGCCGCCACCCCATCGTCAGACCACTGCCAATCAGAGTCCAAGCCAGCCGAATTCGGCGACTTTATCCGCCAGATGTATACTAAATTCCTCTGCCCTGCCCTGCAGCGGGTCATCCCCCTCAATTGAAGGAGGGCGGGTCACCGAAACAGGGCAGCAGAGGCGATCATCGGCAGGCGCAATCAGGCGGGAATAAGCACGCCTGCCCGTCCTGATTGCTTCCAGATAGGTCCTGATATAGGATCGCAACTGGACAGGTCGGATTCGGAGTGGCTGGCCCTCCATCTGCTCTCCAGGCATCTTCTCCGCGCTTCATCCCGGAGCTCCTCGGAGAACCAGGGAGCCCATCGGGCCCCTCGGGGAAAAGAGGCAGACAACCTGGTCGGCGCCTCCGGCGCGCCCTTTGCCAGGCGGCGTCAGCGTCTCGGCCGAGCTGTCGAGGGAGGCGGGCAAGAACCCCAGCGCCGTCTGAAACCTATCGGGTCCATTAGGCCTGGGGGTGAGACCATCGTATAGGTTCCTCATCCCAGCAGCGGGGATAGCCAATTGAAAAACCAGCCGCGGGAGATAGTGATCAGTCCACGATAAAGGGAGGGTCGATAGAACCCTCCCCCAGATCACTACACCACTGCCGAGATAAAACCAGGTCAAGTGTGTTCCCCCTCGTGGGTGGGTCCATGAATCACCTGGGTCAGGTTCATGGCTGCCATGGATGCCATGAACTCCTGAGCTAAACCCGGCGCCCCCAGCGGCGGCAGATTAAAGTCCCCAGAACTATAAGCCTAGGGAACTCCACCGCCCTCCGAGGCGTCCGAGCAGCCCAGGCAGGGCCGCCGCCAGCTGGGGGATAGGTATGCGTTAGCAAACCCAACCCACCCCCGGGCCAATCTCACGAGGAGGGTCTCACACCCGTCTGCGGGGACAGTGACCTCCCTTGGAAACAAGGTCTCTCTAACAATTATGGCTACCCGCCCGTCCCTGGGCCCGAGACCGGTACAGCACCCGGAAGCCTGGGGGCACAAATCACATAGAGGACACCCCCTCCGGGCCCACCCAGGTCTCAGTAATGCAGCGCCAGGTCCGCAGCCTCCTCCTCTATGAGTTCACGGAGGAGGGATGACTTATTGACTACTGGACCTGGCATTCAAATAAACCAGTCTGAGCCCAGAGACCACGTCTCCCAAGACCCCAGGGAGCGGGAAGCAACCTGGGGGGGAGGCGCCACACCACGTAGACATCGAGGGCGGCTCCCAGCACATGATTTGACCCCTGTCCCTCCCCTGCCATAGCCGATCACCCTGTCGATGGACAACCCCGCCCTCTCCCGCCAGACCCCAAGGCCCCCCACCCCACCCCACCCCGCCAAGACCAGAAGTCGGCCTGAAGAGCTGTATAGACCCGATGAGACACCCACCCCCTCCCTAACCCCTTAAAACAACGAATTAAAAATTTTAAAGCTTCCCTTAATTCCAAATTTAAAATTTAGCCCTCTGGTTAGCCATGCCACCTCTCCGGATCCCAAGATCCGTCATTGAGGTAGGCTCGATAACCCAAAGGGCCACTCCAAAGACAGGGGAACAGTCTGGAGGGCCCGTAGCTCCAGATGAGTAAGCTAGCATCTATCATCCAAACGGGACAGAAGGGCAAAACAGTCGAATACAGCATAGATGGAACACACAAAGAGGACCGGGCATCCAAGGCAAACCAAACAATCAACCAACCCTCCAACAAGCAGCTCTCTCACGGTGCTAGGGCCAAGATTGAAATGGCCAAGCCACTGCTCTCTCACCGTAGTGACTTATGGTGGGATGGTGATGCAAACAAAACCCCTGTCCCCTCACAACAGGGGAGGATAAGCCCTCCATTGCCCTCCCACTGCAATGGGAAGAGCCAGGTCCAAAGGGGAGAGAGTCCAAGCGTGAAAACCAAGCGGAATAGTCATTGATGGTAAAATGACTCCAGGCAGTCGGAAGGAGGATTCCAGATGTCACAAAGGGCAGAAGCAGCAGCACATAGAGGCATAATCTGCAGTCTAGGAGTAGAGTGAAATAGGTGCGGCCAAGTCCGAAGAGCAAATTCGGAGCCAGAAAAAGACAAGTCCAGCGTGGCAAGAGATCGAAAACCACAGCCCCAGGTCCAGAGTCCGACGTCAAACCTTCCGCAGGGGTCTCTCCTCCGATGTAAAATCCACAACTGACCCCCGCCCGGCCGGCGTCTGTCTGTCCAGCCCAGGCCAAACCAACATTGCCCACAATCCGGTCTCTTCGAGCTCCAGGCCTGCACCTCCCCAGCGTCTTCATAGTGGGGCTTCCTCCTCCAGGGTTACACCCCAGAGGGAAAGAAGGAGAACAGCAGGGGCATAATAAAACAAGCCCCCAGCACACCGCTGCCCCAACCCAACAAGATGACAAATAACGGGCCAGTAACCCACCAGAGGCACCAAGCCCAAAAGAAAAATTACTATGGGCTGGGAAGCCTCGGGCAGCCAAACAGCGCCGGGGACCTCGGAACGGTGTTGCAGCCGCCTCCAGGACCGCAATGTAGCAGACCGCTGCCCCGAGTCCAAACGCCGGCGCCTCCAGGCAGCGGCAAAACTTCGGACCTCGGCATTGCGTAGTCCAGCTGCCAACCGCCCCTGCTGCCGCCAGCCTCTGCCATCGCCGCCCGCTTCGCCGAGTCGAAGTCAACCCGCCGCCCGCCGCCGCCGCCGCCGAGGGCGCCGAGGGCGCCAGCAACTCGGGCAGACCGACACCCAGCTGGAAAGCCACCGACCCAGCTGAAAAGCATCCAGCGCCGCTGAGGACCACGCCGCCGACAACCCAGACCGCCAGACAGCTGACAAGCCGACAGCTGACGCCGCGAACCGCCGACAAGCCGACAAGGAGTCCCGGCCCGGCGCTGCAAAGGCTGAGAGCCAGAACTTCAAGAGCCCTTCCGCCAGCCAAACTTGGCTGCAAAGGCTCAAACAGCTCCCAGCCCTCAGGAAGACCCCTGGACAACGTGCAGAGGGGGACCTCTCTTAACCCCCAAAGGCTCGACAGCCCACGATCCCCGAACAGAGCTTACTCAAGGTGCGTCCGCCATCTTGGGCATGCGCAAACCAATAATGAACATAGAGTCAATGAAGTAGGAAGTAGTAGATATCCTGTTGATATTCCTCATAGCAAAAATTGTTTGTAATATAAGAGGAGTTTGTGGTAAAGAACATGCATTGATGAATTACATTTTAAAAAACCACTTGGGTCTAATATAGGGGTATGAAACTCAAGGCTGGGTGCCAGATCCGGCCCATGGGGTGCTTAGATCCAGCCCATGGGGCCACCCTGGAAATAAAGGACCAGCCCATGGTATCTCTGCCAGTGAAAATGGAGCTTAACTGGGCTGCACGCAGCCTTTCTGAACTCTGTTTTTACTGGCAGAGGGCTGCAGGAGGCCGTTGCAGCTGAAAATGGAGCTTAGGAGCCTGTTTTCAGTGGCAGAGTGCTCAGGCCACCCCAGGTGCCCCCCCAACACAAGTGATGTCATTCTGGCCACACTCACCCTGGCCACGCCTCCCCGGTCAAACACAACCCTGATGCAGCTCTCAATGAAATTGAGTTTGACACCCCTGGTCAATAGATAAGGCACCAGACTAGAAACCAGGGAACTATGATTTCTAGTTCCACTGTAAGCATGAAAGCTGGCTGGGTGACTTTGAATCAGTCACAGTCTCTAGGCCTAACTCAAGGTTATTGTAGTAAGGAAAATAGGAAGAGAAAGAAATATTGTTCACTGCCGAGTTATTTATAAAAATAATAACGTGGGATAAAAATGAATAAATAATTTTTTAAAAGATGTAAATTTATTTATTTATTTTTATTTATTTATATTGGGATTTATATGCTGCCTTCTCTCCCGAAGGACTCAGGGCGGCTCACAACCATAAAAAGATACAATACAAAATTTAAAATTTAAAAAATATCAAATAGAAATCCCAATAATTCAATTAAAACTGACACTAGCTAATATAAGCCAATAAAAACTTCACCTCAGTCCAGGTCAGCCTGTTGAAAGAGCCAAGTCTTCAGGTCACAATGGAAGGATCGAAGGTCAGGGGCCATCCGCAGCTCCAAGGGTAACTGGTTCCAGAGGGCGGGTGCTCCCACAGAGAAGGCTCTCCCCCTGGGGATCACCAGCCGACACTATTGGACCGATGGCACCCCAAGGAGGCCCTGTCTGTGTGAGCACACGGGGCGCTGTGAAGTTGTTGCTGGCAGCAGATGCTCCCGCAAGTACCCTGGCCCTAAGCCATGTAGGGCTTTATAGGTGATTACCAGCACCTTGAATCTCACTCGGAGAGCAGCAGGCATTCTGCACCAGTTGAAGCCTCCGAGTGGTCCGCAAGGGCAGCCCCATGTAGAGAGCATTGCAGTAGTCCACACGGGAGGTAATGAGCGCATGAGTAACCGTACGTAAGGCATCTCAGTCCCGATACTAAGAGAAAAAAAAAGAAGTGTTAGTATATATCTCCGTGAGGAGAAACGAGTGCAGCCAGGAATGTGTGAGTAGAGAGACAATGAATAAGACACTTGACACGAGGAGTAAACTGAATACAGGAAAAGTTGGTTTTACTATCAGTGAGGATTTAGCAGAGTCCAAAAACAGTCCAAGTCATACACTAAACAAGTCAGTCAGTATCTTAATGCTATTCCAAATATCAATATGTCCTTGTCCTTACCAATCAGCAGGCACAGTTCGTAGTTTGTCAAAACAGTAGCAAACTTACATCCAATAGTCGAAGTCAAAACAGGGAGAACCATAAACAGTAGGCAATCAACACAGAGATAGAGCAGAGAGAGAGAACCAGGTTTCTGGCTCCATCTTATGGCCGGTTGCTGTAACCACAGCCAATCACATTCTGGCTACTCTTAAAGTGACATACACTTTCAATCCTGGCTTATATATTACAAACCCAAACGTTATACTAACATTCTCCCCTTTGGGTTGAATAGTATATAAAACCTTACATTCTGATTCCATACTTATCGCAACACATGTTATGTTTAACACTGCCTTGTGCTTTTGTAAAGTTATCTGTAATATTGTCTTCAGATGCACAATATTCCAATACAATCATTCCATTCTGTACACATTGCCTGACATTTAGATAACCTATATCAGTGTGTTTAGACCTAGTCTTTACAGCAAGACTAGACGCCATTTGTATTGCTGCTTGATTATCTTCATACACAGTCAGTGGTTCTTGTACCTTGATACCTATATCAAATAGCAGTTGTTTGTAGAATACTAGATCTGTACATAACAGAGATAAACAGGAAAATTCAGCTTCCATCATCGACAAACTGATTTAATAGATTTGACTGGTGGTCAGCTGAGCTCCTGGACAAGAGGTAAAGATTATTGTATGGAAGTGAAAATGTAGATTCAATTCTGAATTTAAGGATAATATATGTCATAAAGCATGAATTATTGCAATTTAGATTAGTGAGATATGAAAGTAAGAATTAATAGGATCATGGTAGTGGCATAGAATAACATAGTATAATAGGGTTAGGAGGGACCTTGGAAGTCTTCTCATCCAACCCTCTGCTCAAGCAGGAGACGTTAGACTATTCCACATGTTGTACTTCAGCGAATGGAGATGACAGGAGAAAGACAAGTGAGAAATATTCTGAGTTAATTTCATAGATGGGGGGAAAATCTGTTATAGAGAATGAAACCAAAGTTGCAAAATTTCTCCATTTCTGCCTGTTAGATGTTTGGTTTCATCTAACATAACAACTTTTTAAAAGACTATGAGATACAATTTTCTTCAATACACTTTTTTTTCTTCCTTCAATACACTTGGCAACACTTTCTCAAAATTATGAAAAGCTTTCTCCTAAGTAGTCTCTTCAGTTATTGGAAATTAGAAATGATAGTTTCAAACTGAGGTTCAGATGATGAACATGTATGTTAAGCCTTATTCTCTCTCTCTCTCTCTCTTTCTCTCTTCACATTCATGTACAATTCTTCATCTTTGCTCAAATATTGAACTGTTTTTATGGTTTTTCTTGTGGTTTGTGAGAAGTCAAAAATTTGTGAGGAAAGGAAATACTAATAGAAGAAAAGATCATTTACATTTAGCTCTGATTTTATAAACATTTGTTATTTTCTCTTTTTTTCTTGTTTTGTTTATTACTACTTTGAAAAGTAGTAATAAATTTAGTTATTGAGGATTCAATGTCTATATCTGGTAAGGCAAAATGAGAAGCTGAATTGCACTTAGAAGCAATACATTACTTGCATAAATCTTTGTTGTTCAATTCTATCCTGAATCACTTGGTTAAACTGGTATTAGCTGGTATAATTTTTATTGAACGGCCAAGTGTACTGTTCTGACCTGATGATTTTGTGTGGCAATTTTATCTTTGAACTGTGAAGCTAATGAATTTTTACATCCCCAGTCAAAGAGTTTCCCGTGATCCTCTATTATTAATTTACTTTAAGTGGAATGAAGTTGCACTTTAATTGTAGAGCACTAAATTACAGGTTATTGAAAGTACACTCTACTTTATTTCCATTGTTTTTATTGTTGATGTTCCTCCTGTGCTAATTACTTCATTTGTAATAACATAAACAAATCCTGAGTAGCAGTTTTCTTCCTGGTTTCTCCCTGCCACCAAATTCCCATTCCTTCTTCTGTCATCACAATAGGAATGTGGGCAGATACAAATGCACACACATGTGTTCATTTTATTTTGAAGATTTATCACATAAGATATTATATATTCCAGTTGCTATCAAGAACTTTCAAACATATGGAGATTATCTTCGTAGAAATAAGCATGCTAGATGCCAAAAATATATCTAGAATGGTGAAAGTGCATCTCTCCCTCTCCATCCCCCACCTCTTTCTGCATACGTGAGAGAGAAAAAGCTGTTGCACATAAGTGACATCATGAGATGGTAGGATTGGAGGTGGAAATGGCCATGATATTATGAATATGAGAACAAGCTGACTACGAAGTGTCAGAAGGCAGTGTACAATCAGGGGTTGACTTTATATTTACCATGGTAAACCAATTATTCACTCATTCCTATTTTATTTTAAATAAATAATTAGATTTGGGCCTTATGATTTCAACAAAAGTTTAGAAGAGTGAATCGAAAGGTATGCATTGTCTGAAACAACACTTTATTATATTAAGCTCATTTTTTTATTTTATTATATTATTACTGAAATATACAAATGAGAAAAAATATCAGAACTGAAAAATTATAAAATACAAAACAATATAAGCTAACCCCATAATGTTATAAATAAAGGTACAAAATACAGAACCTTCCCACAATAAATTCTGCACACATACTCACAAAAATACACACACACGCACACACACACACAGAGACAGACAGACATATGCACATGTAGACATAGATATGTGTTTTTAAACAAATTAAAATTTGTAACACAGATATTAGTCAGTCATACTGTTTTGTTATTGAGAGCCAATTCAAATACTGAAATGCATATAATAAAGACAAAATTTTAAATTCAGACTAATTAGTTTTTTTTCCATTCTAGGGTAGACGCCAATCTCAATAGATCCAATAATTGTTTTCCCCCCTATAGATATAATTTTGAAACTGCCTAGCTGTACATGACCCCGGATGGCTTACAATTTATGAGCAAGAACAACAAGGAACAGTTCATAGATATCCATAAAAGAAACAAAAACTAAATTAAGTAATATAAGGTAGCCCACAGAGGCTTAGTGCTTCCTATCCCAAAGCCAATAAATCCCAGTTTTTTGGTGTAAAAGTATTACACTGACCTTTTACTGTTGTTTTGTAAAATCATATTAACAATTGGTTCAGTATTAGTTTTAAAAATGTGCATTATATGTGAACAAATCATAGGTGTCAAAGTTCACACGATAACCTTGGCATTAAAATGGTGGTCTTAAATGTGTGGTCCTAAACATCTGCTGAGGTATGAAGACCAGAGAGGTGACCTTGGGGAAGGAATGCAGCAGTTAGAAAAACATGAATTAACCCTGGGAAAGGGAGAAGGCATTGAACAATAAGTTCATCTTTATCATTACAACCTTGGATCTGGTCCAGATTATTAAAGACCCAACTTACAGCAGAGGTCATTTTTATATCTTTTTCCCTCCTTAGAACAGCAATATGTTACTATTAGTGCATTTGAAAGTTAGATCAGTCTCTGTTAGACTTGAAGTTCTCTGGAGCTTTTCTCATTGCAGGGGGAAACACCTATTGATTACCCAAGTGCTACCCTATTGAGTTTCAAAGAGAATTTGGAATTATTAATCACATTCTGATAAAGAGTTTATTTAAGGCCTTAGTTTCTATCTAAATGAGAGGGGGGTAATAGTCATAGTTTGTTCTTGTGCAATATCTTTCTGCACATCAATCTTGGAGATCCTACCGTGTTTCCCAAAAATAAGACCTACCCCGAAAGTAAGACCTAGCACTATTTTCTAAACCTGCCCTAATATAAGGCCTACCCCGAAAATAAGACCTAGTATAAATCTCCAGTTCCAGGAAGACTTTTCAGGGAGCAACCGTGCACCCGCGAAACACCCCCCCTACATACTCACACCCACTAATTGGCACCATAAATATATAAGACCTACCCCGAAAATAAGACCTAGTGTGTTTTTGGGAGCCAAAAAAAAATAAGACAGTGTCTTATTTTAGGGAAACACGGTATTGGTTTTCAAAGGAGACAGGGAGATAAAGTGCCAGAAGTGATACTTAAAGCACTTCTGGAGGAGAACATAGAAATATTCAATCAAACATAGATAAAATCTTTTAGTAAGATTTACTTCAAGGCAACAAGAGTGGCAGAGGTAGTTATTTTCCCATCATTATCTCATCTTCTTATTGTTGACTGATGTCCTATTTATGATGACCTAAACTCTCCTGGAGAAATAGAGGCCAGAAGAGCATCTGCAGGACCACTATAAGGAATATTCTACATATTTGTCAGATAAAGTTGAAGATTCCAACTCTGTGCAGACCCTGTGGTATTGTTTGAGGATGGTTTGGAAAACTTTAAGACAGTTGGTTCTGAGAAAGTGGATAGGATCCATAAAATTTTAAATATGGCTACTTCTGTGTTAGATCCTTGTACCTCATGATTGGTTGAGGCTTCCTGGGATATGTCATGCTATTGAATCCAATAGGTGATAATATATTCCCAAGAGAGGAGATGGTTTGTAAGTTCATAAAGGTGTTGTGGTTCATTTTCTCCTCAAGAAATCATTGCTGGATTTAACAGTCTTGCCCAATTTTGATCAGTTTCTAATCTTTCTTTTTTAAATAAGAAAGAAGTAAGCTTATAGCTTCAGAAGAAGGCTGGAAGAAATTGTTGGTCTTCCCAGATACACTAGATAGGAAACATGGTTAGATAAACTAATTCTACTTTATTGAAAAATTACATTAACAGAATCTTGCAAGTCTGAAAGTGCAAACTTTCTACCATCCCTTTTAACTGCTTGATCCAGGGTGGTAGATCCTTCTTAAGTTTCTTTCTCTGACTGTTAAGCCACTGGCTTAACAGCCACTGTCTCCTGCCTCTCTTGTGTTGTAGGTCATCCACTCATCCCATTAGAGAAATAAATAATCTCTACCATGCTCAAGTTACCTGTGTGGTAAACTAGGAAATGTGGGATAAACACTAGACAGCATTATCGTTAGATAGATTTGTAACTGGCTAACAAATTGTACTCAATGTGTAGTCCATAATGGTACTACATCTACAGGGATGTAAGCAGCGAGATACCACAAGGTTCCATCTTAGGCCCAGTATTCTTTCATATCTTCATAAATGACTTAGATGAGGGAATAGAAGGGGAACTCATCAAATTTGCAGGTGACACTAAGCTGGCAAGAATAGCTAATATCCCAGAAGACAAGCTGAGGATCTAAAAATATCTTCACAGACTTAAACAATGTGCCCTATCCAACAGCATGAAATTTAATGTGAAGAAAAGCAAGGTTTTATACCTAGCAGGAAAAACCAAAGGTACAAGTACAAATTAGGTGAAACTTGACTCAAAAACAGTAACTCTGGGGGTCCTAGTGGATGAACATTAACCTTGGGAGTCCTAGTGGATGATCATTTAAATATGAATTAGCAGTGTGCGGAAGCAGCCAATAATACTAATACAATCCTTGGTTGTATAAACAAAGGCATAAAATCAAAATCAAGTGAAGTATTAGTACCACTTTATAAATCCTTAATAAGACCACACCTGAAATACTGCATCCAGTTTTGGTCATCATATTACAAAAAAGATGTCTAGACTTTGGAAAAAATACAAAGAGCAGCAACTAAGATGATTAAAGGCCTGGACATAAAAACATATGAGGAACGGTTGCAGAAATTGGGTAATGACTAGGCGTGACATAGTAGCAGTACTATACCACAAAGAAGGGGGGGGGTCAACTTATTTTTCAAGGACCAGAAGGCAAGTCAAGAAATAATGGATGGAAGCAAATCAAGGAGGGAAGCAACCTGGAATTAAGGAGAAGTTTCTTAACAGTGAGAACAATTAATCAGTGGAACAGTTTGCCTTCAGAAGTTGTAGGTGCTTGATCTCTGGAGGTTTCTACAAAAAGACTGGACAGCCACCTGTCTGAAATTAACAATGCATGCAAAATGTAAACATTTTGGATTACAGTTGTACATTAAAATGGACATTTAAAATAATAGGCATCCCAAACTGTATGTGGTAGTGGCGGAGGAATATCTGAAAAATATTATATAGGAGAAATTGCAAAAAAAAAAAAAGTACATCAAACTTAATACATTATTTTTTCATGTATGTGTTCCTTTAAAAGTCCCCCCCCTCTTTTTAATGTAAACTGATACTGGATCTTCACAAAATTGATTAGTGGCTGTAAAAAATGTAAAAATGATTCCTGGGTATTCAAGAGGGAACATGAAGCATTTAGCTAAGCTCAGAGTATATTTTACATCTTTTTTATATATTTTTTATTATATTTTACTATTTTCAGTGCTGAATAATGACAACTGCTTCCAGTTTATGGCTGTATCTATATTATCCTTTATATGCTATTTAAGTGTAATTAGTCAAAAGTCTTCTCATAAATTAGACTCCAATTAAGTCAAGAAAGAAGGTCTCAGGTTGCTGATGCTGAAGGAGAGATCTAGTAATAAGCTGTTGGAAAACAACATGGTGTATGAATGACAGCAACTGTTCTCTTTCTCTAAACTACTATTCGGAGTAGCAGTATGCCCAGTTTTTGAACATTGAACAAGATGGAGAGAGGTAATAGAATCTTATTTATTTATTTATTTATTTATTTATTTATTTATTTATTTATTTATTGGAGTTGTATGCCGCCCCATCTCTGAAGACTCGGGGCGGCTCACAACTAAAAACAACGACAATAAATAGTTAAAAAGAAATTAAACCAATTCACAAGCCCCAAAATACAAAAACACAATTTACAATATTTAAAATAGTTTAAAAAAACCCATTTCCCCCACAGAAGGGTCACAGCCCGGATTGGTCAAACAACCAGGTATTCAGATCATGGCGGAAGGTGCGGAGGTCAGGAGCCAGGCGGAGCCCCAGGGGAAGCTGGTTCCAGAGGTCAGGGGCCGCGACAGAGCTTGTCGCCGGGGACTGCCAGCCAGCAATGGCCCACCGACGGGACCCCGAGGAGTCCTTGCCTGTGTACTCGCAGTCAAATCTTGCACTGATTTGAAAGTTTTGAAACCAAACAATAACATTGGCTATTATAGATCATGTATATATACAAGAGACATATAGATAATAGAATATAGAACATAGAATAATAACAGAGTTGGAAGGGACCTGGGAGAACTAGGCCAACCCTCTGCCTAGGCAGGAGACCCTATACTATTTCAGACAAGTGGTTCTCCACTCAATTTTGAAAGCCTTCACTGATGGAGCACCCACAACTTCTGAAGGCAAGCTATTCCATTGGTGGATTGCTCTCACCATTAGGAAATTTTTCCTTAGTTCTTGGTTACTTCTCTTCTTGGTTAGTTTCCAACCATTGTTTCTTGTATTGCCTTTTGGTGCTTTGGAAAGTAGTTTGACCTCCTTGTCTTTGTAGAAGCCGCTCAACTATTGGAACAGTCACGGCTAGTCCTTTTTTTCATTAGACTAGACATGCCCAATTCCTGTAACTGTTCTTCGTATGTTTTTGCCTCCAGCCCCCTAATCATTTTTGTTGCCCCTCTCTGCACTCTTTCCAGAGTCTCAACATCATTTTATATTGTGGTGACCAGAAATGGATGCAGTTTTCCAAGTGTGGTCTTAGTAAGACTTTGTAAATTGGTACTAGAACTTCACATGATCTTGATTTTATCCCCTCTAATAATTAATTTTCTTATGAAGGCCAAGTGACTACCTTAATTAAGGTGGAAGTTTTCAAGTATTTAGGGAAGTAGTTTTAGCTATTAGTACACTTATATGATTTCCAGTTATTATTTATTTATAAGCATACTCAATTGGCTTTAGCGTGCATAGGATCAAAATCTTAAGGTCCCAAGTTCCATTTTGCATTTGTATCAAATAAATATAATGAACATGTTATATGATTTTTTATTTCTTTTAATTAGTGTTTCCAAATGATCATGTGATTAATTCTTTAGAAACTGTATAATTGCAATGAGTAATTTAAAAGCTGCTTTTGAAAAGATAAAAAGGTGCAATGCAATTTGGAATCATGTAGGATAAATGAAAGAAATCTTGCTCTCATTTCTCTCTGCCTTTAGTTTCTATTTTTGAGGTTTTGAGTTCAGAGTAAAATGTTGTGCAATAAGTCTTGTGGAAATGTATGTCAGAGCTATACGATTATCTATGTCCTCAAACTCCCTTGTGTCTACTTTTTGGGCATGTGTTATCACTCTTGGACTGTCTTGCAAGGATGTTCAGTGTGAGACTAAGATTACCTCTTTATGTTTCATTTGTCAATAATTTGCCAATAGCTTAGCATGCGTCTGCTTAATGAGAAGTTTGAAGACAAATTAAATTGCCAGATGGCTAGTTTGCTTAAAATCTGCTCTATCTGATTAAGGCCAAGGACGACTAGTAAAATGAAGGAGAGAACTGTTCACATTGGATGAACAGGCAAATGCCAGATGGGAAAATAAGGTGCCATTTCTGAAACAAGGAGAAGATAATGGTTAAATTATGGTGATGGTCTTAAACAATGAATGTGACAGCAGAATGCCACCATTTTTGAAGCCTAGTTTAAAGATTATATAGCAGTGATGGCTAAACTTTTTTGGCTCCCGTGCCAGCACCCAGAAGCCAATGCATGCTGGCCCCCCCACAACCCCTGTGCATGCACGCATGACCCCCCATGTGTGCGCCACACATCTGTGCATGTGCACGCGATCCCCCCATGCCATGTGGCTCTGCGCATGTGCACGTGATCCCCCCACACATTCATGAATCTCTGCACATGCATGTGCATCTCCCACACACCCCCGACCCTGTGCATGCGTGCCAGATACCCCACAATCAGGTGTCCGGTGGCGGCATACATGTGCATGCACAATGGGGCTCTTCCAGGCAACCTCTCACATGCCGGCAGAAGTGGCTACGTGTGCAACTTCCGGCACATGTGCCATAGGTTTGCCATCACAGTTATATAGGATGGGCCATTTCCTTATTTTGACCTATTTGGCCATTTCTACTGACAATTGTCGATTCTTTTTGCTTTCAACAATAGGTAAGGTAAAGTTTTTTAATTTTATTTTAAATTTTTTGATAGGATTAATCAAATATCAACACTTTTAGGAGGAATATCTATTAGAAGAGATAGCCGGAATATTAAATATGCAAAACAGATGGCTAACTTTATGCCTTCTTCTGAGGTGGTTTCATTGTTTTCCTTACTTTTTTTTTAATCAGGAGGCTGGGAAATCAGTTTCAAATAAAAAAAGTGCTTCATTGAAACTGCCAAATCACTTCCTAATTGTTACTTTTTTTTCTCAGGCCAAGTATTTTAAATTCCTCACAATACTTCAGCTTTAGAGCTGGGCTGCAACAATGGCCAGTAGAGAGCAGCAAGGAGATATGAAAAGGTCAAACTCTGCGATCAAATGGTTATCCATATTTTTGCAGAGTATAGATGAGGAACTCATCAAATTTGCAGATGACACCAAGCTGGCAGGAATAACCAACTCTCCAGAAGATAGGCTTAAGATACAGAAGGCTCCTGACAGACTTGAATATTGGACACTACCTAAGAAAATGAAATTCAATGGTAAAAGAAAGACCAAATGCACAGGTATAGTATAGGTGGTACCTGGATCAGTAATAACTGTGACAGGGATCTTGGAGTCCTAGTAGACAATCACTGAAATATGAACCAGCAATGTGCTGCACCTGCCAAAAAAGCCAACACAATCCTAGGCTGCATTAACAAAGGAATAGAATCAAGATCACATGAACTGCTTCATAATGGCTTAGTAAGACCATATTTGAAATACTGCATTCAGTTTTGGTCAGCACAATGTAAAAAAAAAGATGGTGAGACTCTAGAAAAAGTTCAGAGAAGAACAAAGATGGAAAGTTGCTGGAATTGGGTATATCTAGTTTAATGAAAAGAAGGATTAAGGGTGACATGATGTAAGGGGTTGCCACAAAGAAGAGGGTGTCAAGCTATTCTTCAAAGCACCTGAAGGCAGGACAAGAATCAGTGGATGGAAACTAGGAGAGAATCAACCCAGGACTAAGGAGAAATTTTCTGACAGTTAGAACAATTAATCAACTTGCCTCCAGAAGTTGTGGGTGCTCCAACACTGGAAGTTTTTCAGAAGAGATTTATTTATTTATTTATTTATTAATGCCGCCCCATCTCCGAAGACTCGGGGTGGCTTACAATAAAAACAGACACAATAAATATTTAAAAAAGAATTAAATTAATGGTCCCAATTAATACAAAACTAAAAAGCCACAAATCTAAAACACCCCACCCATAGGTCACAGCCCGGCTTGGTCAAATAACCTGGCATAGGGTTTCCTGCCTGACTAGTGGCTTGGATTAGAAGACAAGATTCTTCCAACTCTGTTATTCTGTTATTTTGTAATGTTGAACCAGTAATGAGCTTTCTCCTTTTAAATACTGATATGCTGTTAAAAAGTAAGGAAGATAACACTAAAGTTAACCCACCTAAACATTGTTCAGGACTACTAAAATCAGTTGGACTTTCTGCAGATAAATTTATATAGAAAGATTCTTGATAAATTTCACCTGCCTTCAACTAAATTGGACCTGTCTTCACTGCAAGCATGCATCTTTGCCAATTTGTTAAGTTAGATCACAGTCAGAAAGGCAAAAAAGGCACAAGTGCTTTTTAGATTTTTGCCTTTGTACAACAATATTATTGAAGGGTACTTGATATGACATTAACCCTCTTGAATTACAGAAACAATCATATGCCTCTCTTTTATTAAATTAATGATGTACTTAATAAACACATCAAATGAACAAAGAAGGCTGCCTCTTAACTGATTCATTTCCTGGAAGTTCAGCTATTGACAAAAGGTATTCCCAGTCAATCTAGACATTAATATTGATTTTGGTAATGATGAAAGAAATATACACTTAAACACGTCATGATATGAAGGGTGAATTTTAATGACTAAAACACTTTATTTTTTTATTTCCCTTTGAGAATATGAACAGATATAAATTAGATATAGATAATATAGATAGATATATACATGAACACATAAGCATGCTCTGTTTTTATTTGTTAACAAAATCATTTTGTTATGCTGTTGCATACCTCCAAAAAGTCTCAACATGTATTCTTCTCTATTACAGGATGAAATGGCAAGTGAGGATTGCAAAAGGAAATCTGTAACTATGATAATCTGAGAACATTTCTCTTAAGGTGGGAACATCGAATAAAGACATTTAGAACCAATGTATGTATCATTGGATATATCTAATCTAGGTTGAAAAAGCCCATATACCTATTTGATGGAAAACAGTTCATATTTTTGCAGCCTAGATCTAGTATATCCTGTACTTACAGCAGTGTACAGAGACACAGCCATCTCAGAAGGGCAGTCAAACATCTATACTAGAGGTGGTATTCAGCAGGTTCTGACCAGTTCTGGAGAACCGGTAGCGGAAATTTTGAATAGTTTGGAGAACTGGCAAGTACCACCTCTGACTGGAGATTTTACAGTATCCTTCCCCCTGCCACGCCCACCAAGCCATGCCCACAGAACCGGTAGTAAAAAAATTTGAAACCTACCACTGATCTGCTTCTTAGATCACAAACAAGTATCCAATCTTGGATGTTGGAAAATGAGGCTCAGGTAGATGATTCTATTGTAAATGTGAAAAAGGCTGTTGCACTGATGATCAGCTACTGCAAACTTTTGAAATCTAGACATATTTATATATTAAGTTGCAGAGTTTAAGCCTTGAAACTCTTTCTTTCTCTAGACTTGTTTGCCATTTGTTTCTCAACTTTGGATTTTAAGGATACATGCTAATGAAGGGTTTTGTCCTTAATTAATGAAATTATACAGAGGGTTTTTATTATATTTATTTATCAAATTTCTTTCTAACGATGACTCTAGGCTGCTTAGCTTATAAAGAATGAATGAATAAATAAAAGCAATGAATAAAATGCAGTATAAAACATCAAAACAATAAATAAAAATCTAAAATTTGAAAATGCAATTAAAACAGGATGGGGAGGGAGGGAGCAAAGTCCGCATAGGGAGAAGGTGAGGTGTTCTTTTCTCCATTATCCATCTCCGATGTGCCAGACCCCAATTGGAATTCTAAGCTAGTTGATGACATAACAATGTTTTCAGGCCTTTCTGAATGCCAAAAGAGTGAAAGCGGTTCTGACCTCAGAGGGAAAGATGTTCCAGAAGGCAGGAGCCATGGCAGAAAAGGCTCTTTTTTTGGATTCCACCAATTAAAATTCCTTGGCAGATGGGATCCATGCATGTTCCTTCTGCTGGCATAGCAGGAGTGGGCTAATTCTATGAGGTGAGTCAGTTTCTCCAATAGCCTGGACCCTGATGGGTTGCCAACTGGGCAGTTTTGAGAATGTTATGGACAATCTGATGAATATGCTTACAACTTCTTTTCACTAAACTAAATTCACTTTTATACTAAACATACAAAGATAATGAAGATTTCCCGATTTGGAACTCATCATGCTATGAACATGCCATCTGTTGCTGCTCTAATGTTAGGGTAGTGTTTTAGGGTAGCAATTAAAAAACATGATGGCTTTGTTTTAGGTATAGGCTAATGAGCTTCACTGATAATTTTTGATGATAGTTCTGTCAAGTAAGCCACAAAAGGATAGGATCAGCCCAGCACATTATTGGTCATTTTAGATTAAAGGCAGTCCTCACAGTTCCCTTCAGGGCATTTTTTCCCCATGTTAGACAATAAAAGAATCCAATTATTTCAAAGTTGGTTCGTTTCTCTGTATGTACCAGGTTTCTGAGCTGATCTCTGACTCAAAAATTTGGCTCAGCTTTTATAGCAGCTGATCATCACCAATGGTAATGAAGCAGTACAACAAAGGAGACCGACTGATAAAGCAATTCCCCATCCTCCCCACTCCACCACATTTATGTCAATTGATATTTGGGTTGTCAGCTACTCAGACCTATAATTATTTGGGCAGCAAAGAGATGTGGCAAATGAAGTGAGGGCTAGACTTGTAGATTTA
Organism: Naja naja; assembly: GCA_009733165.1. Classification (NCBI taxonomy): domain Eukaryota; kingdom Metazoa; phylum Chordata; class Lepidosauria; order Squamata; family Elapidae; genus Naja; species Naja naja. The sequence goes on from CM019153.1 coordinate 10,646,771, forward strand.
TCCATCTTACAGAATCTGTGCCAACACTGTGATTTAATAACATAGATGTTTTTGTGTGACCTTGAGAAGATATAGAAAAGATTGGTCTTCCCATCTCTCAAACTAAGAAGACTGTTCTACTGCTGCAAGTGTTTTGGATAGCCAATAAGGACCACCAAAAAACCCACAAAACCCTATGCTTTCTTGTTTTCTGCTAGCTGACAACTGAAACAAGAATACTTGAACTGAGTTATGGAAGAGCCTTAGGGAAACCCATATGTTGAATCATTATGGAAATGGTTTGAATCTACATCTTGCCTCTATTTCAGTTAAACATCAGCATGCTTGCTTTCAAATGACTTTAGCATTGGGCTTAGTCATCTGGTGATTGTAACAGTAGTATTTTCCATACCTGTGACATTAAATTTGCAGGCATTTGTGGATTACGGTGAAGATTAGATTAAAATTTTTGATGCATAGGACAAACAGCAGATCATTTTTATGCAGTTGTACCTGTCATGAACCCATGAAAAATGTATTTAGCTATCTAAATAAATGATTCAGTTGATGATGGATTGGATTTATCAAATGTTGGCCTGCATAATACTAAAATTAAGCTGCAGACACTAATTAAATAAGGAGAAAAGAAAAACATAATCCATTAACAGCTACTCATCAACACATGTTATATTATCAATTGTTTGGAAAAATGCTAAAATAACAAGCCTTAGAGATTATATTTCACTTGAAATTATTCTTCCAGATATGGAGCTGATTGCTCAGTTAGGTATTCAGAATCCCTGTTTAGCAACTGTATTTGCATTTTAACTTCATAAAAACCTTCATGAAAATGTGTTGTTACAGACGGTTAGATACATTATTGGATCCTGTTAAAAAGGAAAAGGGCCCAGTCAACCAATAATTTCTTTTGGTTTTCTTATCTTTTTAGAAGGATACATGTTAATATATGTTTCTAATGTTGATTTTACAAAATAAATTAGAGACAAATCAATTCATTTTAAAAATTTATTTCTGTATACATTTATTCATATTAGCTTCTTTTAGACACAGCATAGTTAGGAACTTTACTAGAGGATGGCTGCTATAAGAAGTGGTCGTAATGTCTTTATAGTGAAGAGTCATACTGTGAATTAATGTGAGGTGGCCATCTTTCAAAGTTATTTTCAGAGCTGTGGTGCTAGAATGAGCAATGGGCTACAATCAGTTTTGAACACCAACCCTCCCTAGTAGCAGTTAAGCTCATTCTTTGGGTAGCAGCAATAGATGGGACTTTAACCCAATTCTTAATCTGCTCAAGACCATTGCTTTACTTTATCCATTTGACAACTTACAAATTTCTATGTGACTCTATATGCAAAATATATCACACAATATTGAGAATTTTGATATTTTGCTCCACAACTGCGTTTTGGATTCTCTTGTAGCCTGAAGCTAAGGTTGGTCTAAGATAAATATAGCAATAGCAATAGCACTTAGACTTCATAATGCTTTACAGATCTTTCTAAGCAGTTTACAGAGTCAGCATATTGCTCCCAACAATCTGGGTCCTCTTACCCACCTTGGAAGGATGAAAGCCAAATCAACCTTGAGCCAATCAGAATCGAACTCCTGGCAGTGGGCAGAGTTAGTCTTCAATACTGCATTCCAACCACTATGAAACCAAAGTTTATCACGAAACATTCTGAGCACCTTACCCATTCCTAATAACATGGTGAGAAGAAAGAGCAAGTTTTTATAACTGGCTGGACCAGGAGTTGTCTACTCTTACCATGAAATAAATGTTGGCATATTAACATGAGCTCAAACTAGTTTCTGAGTTGCTCTGAATGTCTGAGAATCTCTTTTCAATGTGTGTGGTGGAAAATACAATAAAGCCTTTATTTCCCTTGATGATTTATAGGTAGAGTGGGAGAATCAGAAAAAGCTCTTGAATCTTAGAAATTCAGCTGACTGAACAGCATTTTCAGATCTTCTCCATTTGTAAGAGTTGCTGAAAATAGATTTGCCCTTTTCCAAAGACAGGAATAAAAGTGAGAAAGAGAAGTAGGTTGCGTGGAAGGGAAATCTTATACTTCCTTTTGTTTGTCAGCTCCACATTGTGCCTAATGATTCAGAGACATGACAACTGTACATTTTATATCTACAGGATATCTTTTCTGTGAAGGGTGATTATTATGTAGCTTTTGTGGTATTCATGACTTACTGAAGTATTTTTTTAGGAGTGAAGGAGAAATAATCATTACCTTTCAGTGAAGATATTTTATTTGTTCTGTGAAAGATTGCTTCTTCATTATAAACATGCACATATTCTAGGAATAAATTAACAAGCATGTCAGCCTCAATCAGCCATATTCTACTTTGTACTAGTTAAACCTCTATCGTAACTGCTATTTTTTCCATTTGAAGTTTTACTTTCTTCAAAATACAAGTTAAAATTAGGAGCAAGAAATACAGATAATACAGAAAACTTAAAAGCATGTAAACTACAAAGCTTATAAACTAACATTTATTTAGATACTTTATATAGGGGGCTCCAACTTCCAGGCCATGGCCCACTACCGGTCCTCATCCCTTTTGGAAATGGGCGTGGGCCTGCCACTCATACAGAACCATTCCCATTCCCCACTCCCAGGGCCACCAAGCCAGAAAGGGGACCACTACTTTATATCCACAGCATTGGCTTTGGAGTTCCTTCTAAATCAGATGCTGGTAAGATTCGTCCATTTTAAAACTCCATTTTAATAGCAGCTCCACTCTGGGTCTCATGAATGGAGTAGAGAATGAAAAGACTTAGGAGGAGCATCTGTCTATTCCAAGCCACTGATCAACCACTAGTTTTATGGGAATACTTTGGGGTTTATTTATTTGTTATTTTGTGGCCTTTTTTTCTATAATCCCCATCCATTTTCAAATTTAATGTTTCTTTAATTGGATATTAAGTTTAGTTTTGCTCTATGATCCAAAGTATTCCACATAAACAGAGTCTCAAATATATTCAATTTTGTCTCTATCTATCTGCTCTGACCTAGGCTTCACCAAATCACGAAACAGACTCCTTGTCCTGACAAAACACCTTTTTATTTGGCTAATGTGAATTCCTATCATTCACATCCAGCAAAGTTCCGGCAAACAGTCTGTTATGTATGTAGGTTTGAATGTCATTGGTTTAGTTTAAACTGTTCTTGTAAAATGTGAGAAATGATTGGTTTAAAAAGTGCGGGAAAACCCTGCACTCTGATTGGCTGGCAACCGCTGCTGGCTATAAGTAGCAGCAGCCAAAATGGGTTCATTCTAAGCTGTAGTCACTAATAAACAAAGAGCTTGAAGCACTCCGTGTCTGTCTCTTCATGCAAACTTAACACTGGCGACGAAGGTGGGATCTCCCTGAAGAAGAAGGCAACGCAGAACAGAAGAAGAGAGAGATGGCTGCGCTGAACATCCCCCCAGCCCTGTTCAATCCGATGGCAGAAGACTGGGAGACGTATGAAGATCATTTACAAATGTATCTGGAAGGAAACAATCTTGCCGACATTTCCGAAAAGCGGAAGAGGGTGGTCTTTCTCATGCACTGCGGTCCGGCAGTTTTCAAGATGGCAAGGGCATTGGAGGGAGCTGCAGACGTGAAGGTAATGGAATGGCCTGACTTAGAAAAGTTGTTAAGAGCCCATTATGCCCCACAAGTATCGTGCCTCATTAAGAGACACAAGTTTTACTGTCGGGATCAAAGAATTCAAGCCTAACAACCTCAGTGAGAAAATGGGGCACAGCACAGAAGCAAATGGGAAGAATGAAACTCATCAGACAGTAACTATTGGTCATTCTTCTTCTATCAATAACAGAAAAGTGCATGTCAAGGTACTAATTGAAGGAAGGCCTTGCCAAATGGAAGTGGACTCAGGCTCATATTTATCTATGATGTCATGGGACACTATTCACAGACTACTCCCAAACATTCAGAAGAAGCATTTCAAGAAGCAAGCACTGACTCTTAAAGACTACCAAGGGAACAAGATTCCAGTAGTTGGAACAAGAGAATTCATCGTGAAGTTCAAGGGCCACACCAAACGTTTGACCATCATGGACAAGGATCGCCCAAGCTTGCTGGGACTTGAGTGGTTCAATCCACTAGGCATCAAGGTGACTGGCATCAATCACGTGAGCAACACTGAATGCCTTGAAGTCTGAGTTTCCAGAGGTCTTCAGCGATGGATTGGGCAAGTATATGGGGACCCCTATCACTTTCAATCTAGATCCCAAGGTGCCACCAATTCGCTTAAAGCCCAGAAGGGTCCCATTTGCCTTAAAGGAAAAAATTGATGCACAATTAGATAAACTAATAGCTCAAGGAGTTTAGAGCCCACTGACCACTTCAGGTGGGAGACACCCATAGTCACACCAGTCAAGACTGATGGGTCAGTGAGAATCTGTGGAGACTATAAAGGGACATTGAACCATGCGCTTCAACAGAGCACATATCCAGTTCCAGTGGTGCATCATTTACTACATTCACTTGGCAGGGGCACAGTCTTTGCCAAATTGGATCTGGCCCAGGCATATCAACAATTAACAGTTGATGATGCCACTGCAGAGGCCCAAACCATTGTGACTCATAGAGGTGCTTTCAAATGTAAAAGGTTACAGTTTGGAGTAAGTGTGGCACCAGGCATCTTCCAAAGCCTTATGGAAAGGATGCTCTAAGGACTGCCAGGGGTAGTACCTTACTTTGATGATGTGTTAATCTCTGCTGAAAATGACACTCAGTTACAAGAGAGACTCAGAGAAGTCCTTACCAGATTCAAAAAGTGGGGTTAAAAGTCAAGGAAGAAAAATGCACTCTTAGAACTGACAAGGTTGAGTTCTTGGGCTATATGATTGACAAGCATGGTATCAACCCCACAGATGCCAAGGTTCAGGCAATCAAAGAAGCCCCTAGACCAAAATGTAAAACAGATTTACAAGCCTTCCTTGGACTCATTAACTTTTATCACATGTTCCTACCTCAGAAGGCAACCATTGCAGAACCACTGCACAGATTATTAGACAAAAAGTCTGCGTGGGTCTGTGGCAGAAAAGAACAATCTGCATTTAACAATATTAAAAGACTAATCACGTCTGATTCTGTACTGATACAGTTCTCTGAGAATTTGCCTGTTGTACTGACTTGTGATGCATCCCCTTTTGGAGGGGGGGTTTGAGCCACAGGCTTCCCAGCGGGAGGGAAGCTCCTATTGCATTTTACTCTTGCACCTTGACCAAAGCAGAAAGGAACTACAGCCAACTGGACAAGGAAGCCTTGGCAATTGTTGCAGCTGTCAAGAAATTCCATGAGTATTTATATGGGAGAACATTTACCATTGTCACAAATCACAAACCTCTGTTAGGCATTGTGGCAGGAGACAAACCTACGCCCACTATCCTGTCACCAAGAATGCTGAGGTGGACTGAATTTCTTGCTGCTTATTCATACAAACTCATCCACAGGCCTGACAAAGACATTGGGCATGCAGATGCTTTGAGTCGCTGCCCACTTCCTTCTCACACTGAGGACTTTGCTCCTGAGACTTACACCTTTTCCTAGAAACTGTTGCCAAGCTTCCAGTACACGCTGCTGAAATTGCCAGAGAGACTGCCAAAGACACTTTATTGGCTCCTGTTATAGGCTGGATTAAGAAAGGTTGGCCTCTTCAAGATCTACCTCAACTTGCCCAACCTTTAAATCCAGGCAAACTGAATTATCTGTATTAAGAGGATGTATTTTGTGGGGTAACAGGGTGGTTATTCCTACAAAACTGCAAAAAGAGGTTTTGGAATTGTTACATGAGGGTCATCCAGGTATTGTCAGAATGAAGGGATTGGCCAGGAGTTATGTATGGTGGTCAGGTATTGACAAAATGGTTGAAAACTGGGTTGCATCTTGTCCCAACTGTCAGGTAGTCAGGCCTGCCCCACCTCTCGCCCCCACACAGGAATGGGAATATCCTAGGGGCCCATGGTCCAGGATTCACATTGATTTTGCTGGCCCAACCAGAGGGCACACCTTCCTTATTATAGTAGATGCATATTCCAAATGGCTAGAGGTCATCCCTATGGCATCCACCACAACTGAAGCTGTCATCAAACAACTTAAAAAGCTTGTTGTAACTCATGGGTTACCTGATGTACTCATTTCTGACAATGGTCCTCAATTTACATCCAACCTTTTTGAATCATATCTAGCACAGCAGGGTATCAGACATGCCCTGACAGCCCCTGGGCATCCTTCAGCTAACGGCCGGGCTGAACGCATGGTACGATTTACCAAGGAAAAACTTCAGCAATTGGGTCCAGGGGACATCACTGAGAAAGTTGAAAAACTACTCAGTGCTCAGCATATCACTCCTAACCCATCAACCAACTTATCCCCAGCAGAGTTGTTGATGGGTAGGAAACTCAGGTCTCCTTTTGATCGCTTTCATCCCACTTATGCACCCAACGCACCACTAGATTCCACTAGCAAAGTTCGCACATTCTCTGTGGGTGATTCTGTTTATGCTAAGAACCTTATGGGTGAACCATCATGGATCCCTGCTGAGATAACCCAGGTCACAGGCCCCAGCTCTTACAGGGTACAAACAGAGGATGGTGTCCTCTGGAGCAGGCATATTGATCAACTAAGATCCAGATTACCTCAGGAACATCGCAATTGCTCCTCTCTAGTTCCCACACCTAGTATCTCTTCTAGCGGGGAAGGGGAGGATTATGAGGCTAATCAGCAAGAAAGAAGCAACCCCATGTGTAATGAGCCAACACGACAGGAACCACCCCAAAACCTGTCACAAGACCAAGATCCATTTTCACAAGTGGAAGATTGTACATCACTACCTGACTTGGGTGCTGACATTGGGTTGGAGATGGATTGGGAGGAGAGACCAGGTTGTAGTAACCAGACAGGTTCTACGACTACTAAAAGTCCAAGTAAGGAAATGTCAGCAGACACATTTCCTCTCTCACTGGGTGAGAACTTCAAAACATCTGAACCACGCAGTTCTCAATGTACTCGTAAGAGCCCCACCTATTTAAAAGAGTACATTAGATAGATGGGGTTTGGGTATGGACTGAACCTAGTGGGGAGGGGTGTTATGTATGTAGGTTTGAATGTCATTGGTTTAGTTTAAACTGTTCTTGTAAAATGTTAGAAATGATTGGTTTAAAAAGTGCGGGAAAACCCTGCACTCTGATTGGCTGGCAACTGCGGCTGCTGGCTATAAGTAGCAGCCGCAGCCCAGCCAAAATGGGTTCGTTCTGAGCTGTAGTCACTAATAAACAAAGAGCTTGAAGCACTCCGCGTCTGTCTCTTCATGCAAACTTAACACAGTCTTTCAAGGGTGAATTGCAACCACAGACCTTATCAGGCTTGGAGAGTTGCCAGGCTGATAGCTTCCAAGCACGATGCTGTACAAGAAATACTTGGCAAGGAGTCTCTGTGAGTCCTGAACTCAGATAAAAGGGTCTTCACACTCATTAAATGAACTAATTGTCTCCTGCAAACACCACTCCCCTTTCACTCCTATTTATTCCCTTTGGGAGGGGCCATTCACCGTCCACCTATGCCTTTACTCCCGAGTCGACCCTTGTTCCTTAACTGTTCCCTTCTCCTGATAGCTCTGTGCATATGCACATCAGGAAAAGGCTCCAGCTGTTCTTTTGCCCCACTGATCTTTGACTCCGAAAGCAGCTGATAACTGTCAGACGGCCCTGGCTCCATCTCTGTCTCCAATGCAGAGCCTTCCCCAGGCTCCAGGACTGGCCCATGTTCCTCCCCAACCTCCTCACTGTCCAAGTCTACCACCATCTCTGCTGGCCACTGGTGGGCCACAACACTGTGTCTGTCTGTCTGTCTGTCTGTCTGTCTGTCTGTCTGTCTGTCTGTCATCAAAACATTTCATAGGTTCAAAACAATAAAAATCTTTCTGGGATTCAAGTCAGCATATCAGGATTGTATCTGCTTAATTAGTCTTCAACCATTTCCTTTCTTTGGCACATCACTACTCTGAGTTGTATCTAATGACATCTAATAGTCCCATGTGTGTTTATCTCCTACGTAATCATTTTTCCTATGTTGATTTGCTTTAGTACAGACAGATGGACTCTACTGTTCTTGTTGCTAAGGTCTCAGAAAAAAGAGTGGAAAAACCATCAGCTATTCAGAATCACCCAGTATTTAGCTAAAGTTATTCATTACCTGTGATCAGAGGGAGTAAGAAATGGTCTGTTACACCATAGCAGGCTTACCTTTCTATATATATATAAATATATATGTTTATGATAAATTGGTATAATTTGTCATAATTGTGGGAAAATAGCTTAAATATGTTAATAAACTCTCTCATGCAATGTACAGAGATTCTTAGATGATGGTGTTGGATAACAGATGTAATAAATACAAAAATAAATGTATGTGCGAATTTTTAAGAATAATAATTTGGAAGACTCATCCATGTCAAGATCTGGATTTTTTTAAGCAATCAAAGTTCAAGAAGATACTTAAATTTATATGTAGAAAAAAATAATGAATGTTATCACTAACGCTGATTCTGAAACTGCTAGAAAACAAATATGCCATAGAAAAGATGTGATAGTGATAAATGGAGGAATGTCTATGTGCTTCAGAAAAAAAATGTGGCTGGTAGAGAGCTTTGATTTCCACCACCACCCCGGAATCTCTTCTGTAGAGATAAAAAGAAAAAAAAATACCGTAGCTTACAGTTAAACATAAGCTATGTATCTAGTGCAAAGATCACATTTTATAGTCCCTTTGTATTTCAAAACCCATATTAATTCTGCTACATTATTTATACCTTAAAATATTTTAACAAGTATATTTATTTATTCATATTGTCACTCCATAGCACAACTTCTTTGAACGGTTCACTGCTGATTGGTTTTTAATGTTTTCTGCAGAAGCTCTAAAGCTGCATATAAGAAAGCAAAATAGAATAGAATAACAGAGTTGGAATGGACCTTGTAGGTCATCTAGTTGAACCCCTGCTCAAGCAGGAGACCCTAGGACATTTCTTACACATGGCTGTCCAGTCACTTCCAGTGATGAAGCCCACAACTTCTGAAGGCAAGCTGTTCCATCGGTTTATTGTTCTCACTGTCAGAAATTTTCCCCTTATTTCTAGGTTAAATCTTTTCTAGATCAGTTTCCATCCAATTTTCCTTGTCTGGCCTTTGGGTGCTTTTGACAATAGGTTGTCCCCCTCTTCCCTGTGACAGTCTCTTAAATATTGGAACACTGCTATCATGTCATCCCTGGTCCTTCTCTTCACTAGACTAGTCATGCCCAGTTCTTGTAACCATCCTTTATATGTTTTAGCCTCCAGGCCCCTAAGCATCTTTGTTGCTCTTCTCTGTACTCTTTCTAGTTTCAACATCTTTTTTATTGTGTGGTGACTAAAATGGGAGCAGTATTTTAAGTGTGGCCTCACTAAGGTTTTATAGAGCAGTACTAGTATATCACATGATCTTGATTCAGTCCCTCTGTTAATGCAATTTAGGATTGCAAATTGTTCCATCGATTAATTGTTGTCATAGTCAGGAAATTCCTCCTTATTTCTGGGTTGGATATCTTTTTGATGAACTTCTACACATTGCTGCTTGTCCTGCCCACAGGTGCTATGGAGAATAAATCAGAATCAGCCCCCTCTTTTCTGTAACAGTCTTTCAAGTATAAGGGCTACTCTCTTGTCTCCCCTAAGCCTTTTCTTTAGACTAAAAATCCATAGTTCTCTTAGCTGTTCATCAAACACTGTAGCCTCCAAACCCCTTATTATCTTTGTTGCTTTTCTCTGCAGTCATTCTAGGGCCTCAGAATCTTTTTCATATCATGGTGACCAGTGGTGACCATGGTGACTAGCATCACTAGTGCAACATAGAACAACAATACTTTTCATGAATGTGAGGCTATCTCTTTGTTGATGCAGCCTATGACTCCATTGGCTTTTTTGGCAGCTGCAGCATACTACTTTTCTGCCAGGACAACCAGAACCATATCACAGATACTAATGTTGAGCCAGGTCCTACCTATCCTGTACCTGTGCATCTAGTACAGGACATTACTTTTTTCACTACTGACCAACATCTTGTGGGTTAGGACCCAATACTCAAGATCCTTCTCCAAAGTGTTAATAATTTTCCCCACCTTTGTGTTATCTGAAAATCTGATGAGCGCTCCTTCAATCCTCTCATCTAGATCATTAATAAAAATGTTGAACAGGGAACCTCTGTGGTGCAGTGGTAGAGTGCAATACTGCAAGCTACCTCTGCTGCAGCCAGCTACTTAAAATTTGGCAGTTCAAATCCCACCAGGATCATGGTTGACTCAGCCTTCCATCCTTCCGAGGTGGGTTAAATGAGGACCCAAATTATTGGGGGCAATATGCTGACTCTGTAAACTGCTTAGAGAGAGCTGTAAAGCACTATAAAGCAGTATATAAGTCTAAGTGTTATTGCTATTTATTCAAGACAGAACCTTAAGTTGCATGCTTCGCTCCATGTAGACATGGTTCCATTGAGGACTACACACTGAGTGCAGTTGGTCAGCCAGTTGCAAATTCAACTGATGGTGGTAGTGTCTATCCCATATTGTTCTACTGTATCTTATCAAGAAGTAAACTGTGGTCTATTTTATCAAATGCCTTACTGAAGTATACTTATGGTTTACTTTATGAAGTATATTTATGGTTTACTAATCTGATCAGTTTACCAAGGAAAGTGATACCGGTAATATTTGTTTGGCATGTTTTTAACAACTCATGTTGGCTTCTAGACATTTCTAGATGCTTACAAATCTGCTGCTTGTTTATCTTTTCCAGGATTTTCCCAGGTATTGATGTCAAGCTGGTGAGTCTGTAATTTCCCTCTTTTTTTTTCTCCTTTTAACAAGTAGAACCACATCAGCTCTTTTCCTGTCTTCTGGCAAATCTTCTCTGCTTCACAAGCTCTGAAAGATTTCATTCAGAGGTTCTGAGATCACATCTGTCAGCAACCTTAGCACCCTGGGATGTAAACTATCTGGTCTAGGAGATTTGAATTCTTTCAGAAAAGATAGATGTTGACTTACCAAATCCTCACCTATCTTGATCTCCTGTTCTGTTTCCCAGGGTGCTATTTTTGATAGGTTGACTATTTTTTCCATTGGAGTGAAGACACAATTATTGTATAGGAATAAAACAATTTTTCTGAATGCCTAAAATTTGCTTTTTTATTTTTGAAAGTTGTTCAGATATTTCTTCTTAGTATACATTTCTTCTACACATATCCTGGTGGTCCTTAAGTTAAATGCTGCTTCAGTGCTCATATGTTTCAAATGGTGTGAGTTTTGTCAAACAATTCTGAATTGTCTGCAAAATGATATTATGAGGAAATCAAGGAAAGTAATATAATGCAAATCATTGATTTTTTTCAAGGCCAGCAGGTATAACTTTTAACTTTCCTTCAGAACAACAAATGTCTTATGACATTTTCACTTATAATGATGCTATCTAAAAGAGAACATGCCGCTCTTCCCTGAAGATACAATTTTGGAAACTTGGTTCCTTGTGAATGTGTATATTAGATATTAATATTCAAGGGGAAATCAGGCAAAATGTGGAACAGTTTGATGCCTAAAGTTTATAAACATTATTATTTAGCTAGATGTGGTATGCTGATATATCCAATGGATATACATAGGGTGATGTAAAATGATGTCACATGTGTCACAATGTTATCATACAAACCACACAAATTGTGCAATTTGCATGATGTCATGGTGTACATGGCATGACATTGGATTGCATCAGTTGATTATCGTATCTTCCTTAGAAAAGTCTGTCTCTGATTCTAATATCATTTATACTGGCTCATTTAAAAGGGCTTAAGGCTCAATATCACAAAGTTCCACAGTTAATCAAATTCTAGCATTTCTGAATAGTTATACTTCCATGCAATATGCAAGTAATTTCATACAAAAATGTTCCAACTGAATTTATAATGATTGATGTGCAATAAGCATATACATTTGGAGCCACTGATTCAATATGTGCTTTTGAGGTTGTCTTTCCAAATCAGTATGTACTGGGTTGATTTAATTAACAATTTAAAACTTTAAAGATACATTTTACAGTTACATGCTCTTTTGAAAACGTTTTTCCTGTTTTTTAAAGTCTTTATATGTAACTAAAACTACAAATAATTTGTGAGAAAATATAACATAAATAAGTTCAAAACATCACCTAAAGTTATCTTTGCATGGGTTTATAGTCTGTATAAAATGTGTACAATTAATTTCATGTCCAATACAGTCTATACATTCTATTTCTATACCTTCTACATCTATTGTATACATTTCCTTTTCTTATTTCTATTATCTATCCAATTGTACTATTTCTCCCATATTGCATAATATTCATAATATTGAAATACAGCTCTTTCATATGAAATCGTTCTTTATTTCATATGAAAACAAAAATAGAAAAATTCTACTTTGAAACTATCCCCTAAATAATATAGATGCCAACATGTGCAATCATAACTAGAGTTGGTGGAAAATGTAGAATTTGAAAATGATTTCTCTTTGCTTGGAGTTTTTGCTAGTATGCATTGAGCTGAATCTTTCTTGGACATTATTCCTAATATCTCACTCCATATAATATGCTATTCTAATATTCTTCAATTTCTGAATAAAGTTAGCTGAGATTAACAGATGGCAATATAAAAGATAGTCATCTGTGAACATATTGACTTTGCAACAGAGAAATGTCATCTTCTATGAATCAAGACAGAAGACATTAGATAATATAACATAATACAATGCAGTATAATGCAGTGCAGCATAGCTTTTTAAATAATTTACTTTGATTAAAATCAGATTAACCTGGAAATTCAGATTATAAAAAGTAACATTTACAACAATCAAGGAAGAAAAAATTACAATAGAAGGTAATACTTGTAGCTCAGGGTTGAACTTGGAATCACTCTCTGAGCTTGGTTGTTCTTGTGCAGATATTTCTTTATTCAACTTGGTAACATCTTCATGCTAGAAGGAAATGGAATTTACTCTCTGCTTATATATAGTTGCTTGCTCTTTCAGAATTGTTGGAAGTGTTGTTTTCTCCTTAATAGTTCCATGCTTTGGTGTTGTTTACCACTTGATTTTTTGTCTGGTGTTGAACCTGGTGTTAACTCCTGCTTAGGTAAAGGTAAAGATTCCCCTCACACATACATGCTAGTCATTTCCGGCTCTAGGGGGTAGTGCTCATCTCCATTATAAAACTGAAGATCCAGCACTGTCTGAAGACGTCTCCACAGTCATATGGCCAGCATGACTAAATGCCAAAGGTGCATGGAATGCTGTTACCTTCCCACCAAAGTGGTCCCTATTTTTCTACTTGCATTTTTACATGCTTTCAAACTGCTAGGTTGGCAGAAGCTGGGACAAGTAATGGGAGCTCACTCCATTATGTGGTGCTAGGGATTCAAACCACCAAATTGATGACCTTTCTGATCAACCAGGTAACCCTTGCTTACCTGGGTGTTCATATTCTGATATTTTTGTTTCTTTTTTAACTGTTTTGTCTCTTTTGAATGGTGTGTAAGTGTTTATCTCTCTATGTGCCTGTTGATGGTTGATTTGTCTGAGTGCCAAACTTTCAGGAATTCACTCACACTATTGGATTTAGGATGGACTAGAATGCTTACAGTTTTTCAGTTGAAACTATGGTTAAATCTGAGTGTAATGACTTTAAGCAGTTTTCATCATGTCTTCTGACTGCTAGTTGTGCATTGATGCACTCTGCTGTCTTCTGTCTGCTTGTCCTACAAAGTGGCTGTCACAATTTCACACTGGAAGTTGTAGATGAGTTCTATATTTTTTCCCCTTCTTGGGTTATTGTGATCCACCAAACTATATTTGTTTTCAGTTGTCAGGAGAAAACAGTTAAGAATGTTTCCTATGTATAAGATATCCAATCAGTTTTGAGATGTCTAAGAGAGTTAGATTAGCTAATTAAAGGATGCATTTGATGATTGACTTTGGTATTCCTTAGCAAACCAGATATTTGTTTTGAAATAGAAGTGATGTTTTTGCATTGCATTATAACTGATTGTAAAGCCTGTAGGTTATCTGTTAGCTCATCATAAATATGCTAATCAGATCTGCATTGGCTTTGAAGAATAGATAGATATAATATCAGATAAGGTTTTGTGCAATTCTAAGCCTAATATGCATACATGCATACATACGTGCATACATACATACCTATGTACACACACACACACACACACACACACACACACAGAGCAAAATAGGAAAGACCTTAGTTCTTTTTAATTTTTTTCTGGTCATTGATTGGATAAATCTTATTGAGTTACATATCATATGAGAAAATATATAAAAGAATATCCTTATAATAATTTCATCACATTTTTGTTTACAAGAAAGCATGGTAGGTGAATACAAATTTTGAGTCTTAAATGTTTGCCTTAGATAAAACAGCCCTATGGTATTGAGTAAGACTTAATTGGAACAATGTGTCTCAATTAGTCAAAGCATCACAGATAAAATGTTAAGCCAAGTCTATTTATTATGACATGGAAAAAGCAATATGCTACATTTCAATAATCAAGATCTAGTGAAGAAGTTATAGTAAAGAAGGGAAAATCTTGAATTATCAAAGACTGTGCAAACAATAGCACAATTATTGATAAATAATATTCTGGTAAAAAATTTAGAGTATTTTAGAAATAAAAAAATTACTATCCACAATATGAATTAATCTGTCTTGTCTTTGATTAACTATTTGCTTATAGACTATTCCTTTCAGATCACAATTTATTTATCCAAATGTTCAATATGAGAAAGTTTGCACTTTTCCTAATACCTTGAAGCTAAAATTGAGATTTTAATTCAGAATAATTTTCCTGATTGGCTACAGTATGTCCATCCCTTTAAGCAAATTTTAATTTCTGTATTTTTTCAATAATTTCCTTCTAGCTGTAGTAATAATAATGCAAATAAAAATATGGATAGCTGTTTGATAATATTTGTATATTTGTATCTGATGTTTACACATAAATGTGTTAGATTATAAAACCAGAAAGACTCAACTGGTGATACAGCAGATTCATCATACCATTAGATCTCACAGGGAAAACACATTTGTACTTTGTGACAAAATGTATAATATTCTGAACAACTGAAGAACTGAAACTGTTTCTTGAAGCCAAGCACAGCAACAATGCTTGAGCTGTACGCAAGTTTAAAAACACCCCACCAAAATCAGTAAAATTAGGTCTGTTGTAATTCAGAAGAATTTACCTGATTGGCTACAGCATGTCCATCTCTTTAAGCAACTGGTTGCTACCCTGGGATGGTCAGTTGCTGTTGCTTGTTTTCTTTTTTAAAAAATATTGTGATTGATTGACCAAAGATCTGTTAAAAAAATCAAGTCTCTTCAACTCTAGCAACTCATATCAATTTTAGCTTAACATCTCCTAAGGGGCATCCTTTCAGTTTTGCTCTTGCTAGCATTCCTACATGAGTGGAAAGTTCTAGAAGCAAATTGTGAAGCCTCTAAGTCTGGATTCACTACTGGACTCAGCCAGTAGGCAGCCAATATCAATCTGGGCTGGAATTTCTGAAATTGGCAAATACACAGCCAGGACCAGGTTTGGAGACAAGCAGCTTAAGAGTCCTCTGCAGATTTACCCCTAGTCAGAGCATTCAAAGTTGATAGCATCTGCTACACTTTACTTACTTGATTATGTGCCATCAAATTGTTACCAACTCTTAGCAGCCACATAGATTTTGTTCATGATGACATGTCCCCAACCTTTCAAGTCTTCCAATGATGCAAGAGTCTATCTATGGAATATTTAATGGGCTTTTCTGCAGAGGAATAAGTATTATAAGTGGGAAAGATACCATTATACAATATCACTTGGGACAGTGGAACAGATTATCTTTCTATATTTATATCACACTTGGCCAATAAAGAATTCTATTATGTTCTATATTTAATTCTAGATTTAATTCCTAAATGCTATTAGCAGGAAATTTTCACAGAGACAATTCAGCATTTGTTCAAGTCCCCTTATGTGGGGAAGGATCTATTAAAAGCATATTTATACATATTGAATTGATGACATAAATTGCTAGTGCAAAAATTAAGGCACAACAATGTTTTAGTTAAAATATAATTTATAGCATTATTCCTGCCCAACCTTTGGGTAAAGCTTTCATATTCCTCCAAATGTTATGGCTAAATTATATTTAATGTGACAAGAAGGAAAAGTGATTAAATGTTCATATTTATTGCATTTTAATTAATTTAATTTAATTCAAATATAATCTAAATTAAGTCAAGCTTAGTTTTACTCCTACTCTGCCAAGTATGGAAGTTTGCCCAGCGTAACACTGAAAAATGAAGTTTGAGCCTCAGTTCAGAAAAAGTTAATTGTTATTTCTGTCTCCCTCCCCCTCTCTCTTTATCTACGTTTATATTCCATCTCTCTCTCTCTCTCTCTCTCCCCTCAAATACACAGTTTCTTTTTTTCATTGTTTGCACAAGAAACCCCTAAAAAATAATATCCCCATTAATTTTCTGTGGTAAATTACTTCATTGCCACAGAGATTTAACTATAATTTCTTTTCATTAAACCTTCAGAAACTGTATGCCTATATATGGATGCACATAATTTGATATTAAATCTTCAGGTGTGTGGATATATTTAATTGGTGATACAATTTATTTCTAATTTAGTTGAGGCTATAATATGTTCTTTAGAGATAAGTTATTTAAAATGAAATGATGCTCAATCCAAAAGTGGAATGATGACAATACTATAGGAAATTAGAACAAGATAAATAGAAAAAAGTGGAAAAATGCAAGGATTGTATAAAGAAATGCATTACTATATATAAAAACCCATTTTAAAAACCCTAAAGATAACCATAGTTCACTAGAAAGGGTGATGACACTTATGCTGCCATACAATTCATGCTTAATTGAGAGCATGTTCTATTGAACTTAGTTGCAGTTACTTTTCAGAGGGTATAAATGAATTTCAATAATAGCATTGCATTTGTTTGAAATGGAACATACTGTATATCAGATAAAGCATATGATTTGGTCAAAACTTGATTCAAATTTTATAATGTAATGTAGTTCAATAAAGATCATCTACTTGACTTTTTTCTAACAATAAGAAGAAAAATATTTCTTGTCTAAATATCTCTATGATTTATCCTTGTCAGATTTCATGCAGGCTCACTGGTATGGTTATAATTTTTGATAAGATAGCTGGATTACAGAAAAGCTCAGTATGAAGACCATCATCTGCAAACTGTAAGAATCAAGCCATATATATAAAACAGTTCCAACATATGTATAGTATGTTCATATGCAAATAAATAGCTCACACCTATTCATTACAGGAAACTATAAGAAATAGATGGTCTTCAAATGTTTTTCCAGAAGGATATTTATTAAAACAGTTAAAAGATTTGTTTTCTACCTTAGGTTCTTCACAAACTTACTTATTGCTAAGCCTATGCTATCTTAAACCACACCTATACTAATATCTATATCATTTTCAGGTACAGTCATCATTTCTGAGATGACAAAGTTAATAAATCTAGAAGCTTTATCTTTATTGTCATCATCTTTATTATGTTATGGCATCACTAGATAGTGTTTTAGGCATGGTAGTTCTTTCTCGGGAGTAAATCCTGTTCACAAATCAGATAGGATATTTGTGTGGGTGTTAATAAATTATTTGTAAATTATAAAAACCCCAAAAGTAATTCCTCATTATTCATTTGTTTAAAATTACTGACTTATATTTGATAGAGATTCAGACAAATTCTGATGACAGATATATGAATATTTGAAAAAATTCTGATTTCTAAAGATATTAAAGTGCCAAAAGATTTCTTCATGCACAGACATAGAGATCTTTGTTTTAGCCATAAAATTCCCACAGGATTTTCTAAGAAGAGAACTCTAATTGAACTATTCTCTGTGCTTAATAATCACATTGAATCAAATGGTTTTGGTGCCTCTCTCAGAAACACATTCCGGCTATAGCATTTTATTGTGTCTTTTTAATATTTATTTATTTATTTATTTATTTATTTATTTGGATTTATATGCCGCCCCATCTCCGAGGGGACTCGGGGCGGGTTATATGCAATATATAAACAATAAATACGTCTTTATCAAATTCAATCCAATTATAAAATCAATTAAAATATCCTTAAATTAAAATTCCCAACCCTGCTCAGTCCAGACCAGCCTGTACAAACAGCCAAGTCTTGAGATCACGGCGGAAGGAGCACAGGTCTGGGGCCAAACGCAGCTCTAGAGGTAGCTGATTCCAAAGGGTGGGTGCCCCCACAGAGAAGGCCCTCCCCTGGGGGACCGCTAACCGTCATTGTCTGGCCAACGGCACCCCCAGGAGGGCCTGCATATGGGAGCGTACCGGGCGATCGGACCTCGATGCTGGTAGGAGGCGCTCCTGCAAGTACCCCGGACCCGAGCCATGCAGGGCTTTATAGGTTAATACCAGCACCTTGAATCTTACATGGAGGGCAACTGGCAAACAATGAAGGTCGAGCAGGAGGGGTGTCACATGGGAGAATCGGGCCGCTCCCATCACCACCCGCGTGGCCACATTTTGTGCCAGTTGAAGCCTCTGCATAGTCCTCAAGGGCAGCCCCAGGTAGGGAGCATTGCAGTAGTCAAGACGGGAGGCAACTAGTGCATGAGTGACCATGCGTAGGGAATCTCAGTCCAAGTAGGGGCGCAACTGGTGTACCAGGTGAACCTGGGTGAAAGCCCTCCTGGCGACAGCTCCCAGCTGCTCCTCCATACTGAGCCGTTCGTCCAGGAGGACACCTAAGTTGCACACCTTATCCACAGGGGGCAACACCTCTCCCCCTATGGTCAAAGATGGAATATCTTGAACCCGAGATGCCGGTATGCACAGCCACTCAGTCTTGTCAGGGTTGAGCTGGAGCCTGTTCCTCCCCATCCAGATCCGCACTGCCTCCAGGCATTGTGAAAGCATGGGGAGGACATCACTGAGGTGGTCTGGGGTAGAGATGTAAATCTGGGTATCATCAGCATATTGATGATACCTCACCCCAAAACCACGGATGATCTCACCCAGCGGCTTCATGTAGATGTTGAACAGGAGGGGAAAAAGCACCGACCCCTGGGGAACCCCACACGTGAGGGTCCCTGGGGTCGATCTCTGCCCCCCCATCAACACCCACTGCGTGCATCCTGAGAGGAAGGAGGAGAACCACCGTAAAATGGTGCCTCCCACTCCCAACTCCCGAAGACGCCGCAATAAGATACCATGGTCGATGGTATCAAAAGCCACTGAGAGGTCTAATAGGACTAGGACAGAGGAATGTCCCCTGTCCTGAACCCTCTGTAGATCATCAATCAGCATGACCAATGCTGTCTCCATGCCATAGCCAGGCCTGAAGCCCGATTGAAATGGATCTAGGTACTCGGTTTCTTCCAGGAAAGCCAGAAGCTGCTGTGCCACCACACTCTCAACAACCTTCGTTAAAAAGCAAAGGTTGGAGACTGGACGGAAGTTGTTTAAATTGGTTGGGTCCAAGGCAGGCTTCTTAAGAAGGGGTCTCACCACCACCTCTTTCAAGGCGGCAGGGAAAAACCCCTCCCGCAGTGAAGCGTTGGTAACTGCCTGGAGCCAGCCACACATCTCCTCATGGGCAGCATAAACTAACCAGGAGGCACATGGGTCCAATAAACACATGGAGGCACACAACCGCCACATAATCCTGTCCACCATATCTGAGGATACAGGGTCAAACTCCTCCCAGATGACATCAACAATTTAATGTATTATTTTGCAGCTGTCACAGGCAATGTATCTATCATACAAGTATGAGTTTAAATTTGGTTTAGTTCATAGAGCTACCATATCAAATTGAAGTCATGAATTTCACTTCTCACTTGGCAAACACTGACCTATAAACTTATCAAAAATCTTAATTTTCTGCTTGAGATGAAATAAGAAACTATGGTGAATTAGAGATTTCCTGGTTTATTGAGGATGCTGGGAAGGAATGAATGATGAAGACTATATAAGTTGAAATCTTTTTCAGAGGGAAACTGAAATAAATGAAAATATGTAACACCAAGTTACCTCTATTTAGTGTATCCAGGACTACTTTTCCCACTAAGCTAGTTGATTTTTAAATAGCATAATGGAACAAGCTTAGCATTCAAATTAACACTAAATAAAATAATGGTCAAATATCCATGGACAAAACATTTCATAATTTTGTCTGTAATTAGTGCATGATTTCATGTGTTTCCTATATATAATGAAAACCATTTTCTTCCTACTGATCATTTTCATCACTTTCTTACTGCAATAATGTGATCTTTGTTTTTACCTTAATGTAGGATATCATTTTATTTAAAGCACTTCATCTATAATAAAAATAAATAATAGTGAAATTGGCAATAAACTATAGTATCAATTAAATAGATTTTTAAATTTTAGAAGCATTGTATTATGTGAACTAAATTTAAGCAGCTGCTTAAAATTAATAATGTCTGGCTTATTTGCTATGTTTCTCCCCCATGTGAAACTCCTTTTATAAAAGATCTTATTCAAGAGTAGCTTACCTGAACGATAATAGATCCCAAATGTGAATGAGAAAGGAAAATGTTATAGTATTAAATCACTTCCAATCCTATCAGGTTCATTAGAATAAAATATCACATGACTTGGGCAACTTGATATGGAGAACTAGGTTATATACCAAAACAGTCTGCGGTTGCAAGGTTTTCAGTGTTTGATTCTCTCAGTTTCTAATACACTAAATAATAGCTGAATGAACATCGCTATCTTGCATTGCTTTCGAAACAATGTAAGAATAACTAAATCACCAAAGGCATATTTTAATCTTATCAACCCCACTCTAAAACAACATAAAACAAAATTTGAAAATACCACCTTTAAAAGTAAATGTAATTACCAGGATACATGATATTTATATACAGTTGACTATTTGCCATACACATCCTTCTCCTCAACCCCAGATTCTGGTTTCATATCCTAGTTGGCAAAGTACAGAGAAAGGAAAAGATTATATTACTATGTGAAATGAAAATATTAAATTTAAATGGCTACTGGGGAAACTTCTGCTATATATATTTGATTAACAGATTCATTTGATCAATAAGAGCCTTGATGGTTAGAGTACAGTAATGCAGGCTACTTCTGCGGATTGCTGGCTGCATGCAATTTGGCAGTTTAAATCCCACCAGGCTCAAGGTTGACTCAGTCAGAGGTATTTGCCAGTTCTCTGAACTACTCAAAATTTCCTCTACCAGTTCTCTAGAAGTGGTCAGAACCTGCTGAATACCACCTCTGGCAACAAGGGAGAATATCTAGGCCTCTCCAGCCAGTAGCAGAGCCCAAAGTCCCATGGAAAGAAATATCATTAGACTTTATTGTAGAACTGCCTGAAAGATTGGGGAATACAGTGACCTGGATGATAACCAATCTGTTCTCCAAGCAAGCACACTTTATATCTTGTCAAAAAATCCCCTCAACATACACTTTGGCTATCATACAGCATATCTATCAGCTGCACAGTGCTCCAGGAAAAATAATCTCAGACTGCAAAGTCCAATTCACTTCACAGCTTTGGCCAGGGTTCCTAAAACTTTTGGACTTAGGGGCTCAGATCCTCACATCATCCAGCTACTAACAGGGAGTGTGAGAGAGAACCAATGGCATCCTGGAGCAGTACCTCAGATGCTAGATTAATTACAAACAGGACAATTGGACAGACCTCCTCCCTTTGCCTACAATAACTCAGTGAACAATAGCACTGGGTTCACCATTTAAAGTGGCCACAGGAGAAGACCTTGTAGCTATCCCTAAATTACCTCAGGCCACCCCATTGACTGCATCACTGAAATATTAGGTTGCCCAGTTATTGCAATATCCATTATATAGGACAAATAGGCAGAAGACTGGCAGAACATATCCTTGAACACAAACTAGCAGTCAGAAGACATGATGAAAACTTTTTTTTAAATTTCACAACATATGGACAGACTTAATGATAGCGACCATCCTAAACCAAACCAAGTCCAAAAATGCTAGGAAATTTCTAGAAGCCTGGCACTCTGATATATTCATAAAAGAAAATGTTTATAGCTCAGGGTTGAAATGAGAGGTTCTTAGTACTTCCTGAACTTGGTTATTTTCTTGCGGATATTTCATTACCCAAACTAGGAAACATCATAGTGCTAGTCATTCATAATGCTACCTAGTTTGTGTAATAAAATGTTTGCAAGAAAACAATCAAGCTCAAAGAACAAGCAAAAAAGACCAAAACCTTTACATCAGCAATTAGCACTCAGATAAGCATAGACTAACTTCAAGATTAACATCAGATCAACACTCAAGAAGTAAACAATATCCCAATCAAGGAACTACCAAACAAGCTAACAGTAAACAGCCCAACCAAAGAACTCTATAAATAGGATTGTACAGTAAGTTATTGGCAAATGTTTGCCTCCAAATGTAAATTATTCTCCTAATTAAATTTTGATTGTCAAATATTTCTGGCTCCAATAATTATTATGAATTATATTTAAATGTTCCTGTGGTTTTGATGGATAGTCTGGTAGAACATGTTTTCTCCTTTATTTGTGATTTTGTCTATTAATAAACCATTCTTCATTTACTAACTTGGTTCTATGGTTTCAGCATCACCACACTTTGTGAGTGTTTTATATAGAAACATTCTATATTTAAATATTTGTCACTGGTATTTTCAGTTTTAACTAAAGTACATTAAGTACTAGGACCATGGTAGGAAATGAATTAGACTGCAATCATGAACACAGCATGTTTAAATTTTAATGTGCCATTTTTCACATTCTGATTTATTCTGGGATGCATATAAATTTGAAAAGAAGCTAAATATTGCTAATTTTTTGTAAGCTGATTTTCACCTGTGCCCACTCCCCATTCAAGGGGATATTTCTCATATTTCTCCACTTTGGGAGCTCAAGGAAATGTGGAACCTATACAGCATTCTAAAGATAGATAACAGGAACCATGGAATGAAGTCCTCTCAGTTGCTGCCCAATTTCTGGGAACCAGCTTCTTCAGAAAATTAAAATGTCTCTTATCCAATTGCTTTTTAGACAGGCCACTAAAACTTAGCTATTCTACCAGGGCTTATCATATGAGATGTTTTAATGTATTTTTGTTTTTATGAAATGTATTGCTATGTTTTATTTTTAGATTTTTATTTGTTCTTTTATATTAGCTGTTTGATCTTTTGTTGAGTCACCTTCAGTGAGCTGACAGTACTTCTTGCATTTAATTTATGTTAATATTGGGAGGATACATCTGAATATGGGTACATGCTTTGGTTTTTATTATTGTAACTGTTATTATTATTATTACAATGCTATTATGTTTAAATTCTTTTATATATTGTTGTTTAAATGTTTTGTATGCAGAACACTTAGAGTCATTCTAGTTGGACCATTATATAAATCCAGTAAATATCTAAATTTACCAAGGATACAAAAGATGAGACAAAGTACTGTCTCTGACAAACAGACACATCTGCAGCATAATGTTACCTTTATAGCTTCTCGGCAAATCATATTTCTTAGAACTAAATAACTGTTGCCTGGAATAATTTGATCAACAAAGTATAAAGATAAAGAAGTTCCATTAGATTCAGGTTTGCCATTAAAGACTGAGGCTGGAGATCTTTCAGAATATAATGGGTGCTCTGGCACTGGGAGCTATGGGGTAATTGAAAATTGCTTTGTGCCTTTTATTTACAGATCTCATTTTTCCCATTAATTAAATGGCCATTTTCATTTACAGAAGGCATTTTTCTGAATCCTTTTCCTCCTACAGCCCCCCCTCCCCAGCCAGCTTTGGCCAATTTTAAAACTTGACCATTCTTTTGCTGATTGTTCCTCTATGTGAGATTTGGTCTTGTTCTGTTCAGCTAAGAGAAACAATTATATGCAGAGTGATAGACAGAGTCATAAATTCAAACAGAATCCCAAGCTGTTTACATAATTTATTTCCAAGATTCTGTTGGGTTTGAAAGAATAAAAAAGAATAATCTCACTTACACTGGTTCAAAATTTAGAACTGCTGGCAATTGCAGAGAAATTTCCATAGAGCAATTCAAATTGTTAATATTGTGCAAAGTATTCTAGATTTTAAAATAACATATGCACATATCAGATTTTTAAATCTTTAATGCCCTCCACAAAGGAATCCTCTCTTTTTAACCTAACAGCTTATCCTTCAAATGTGCTTTTCAGATTTACAGCACTGGTGTAACCTCGGCCTTTTCAGCACTGCTGTTTCTGTGTAACTAGCATTGTCTAGGTCACAGACCATACTTTTGTAATTTATTGCATATTATATGTACACTTAGACAGGTGATGAATGATCTGTGAAAAAGAATTGTCTGTAGATAATACAGACTCTTGTTTCGCCTGGTTATCCAATCCAGTAATTATCTTCCTTAAGAGTAAATTGATTATCCATACTTCCTCTTTGACAAAGGTGAATGAGCTGACCTCTTGTATATCTCCTGTATTATTGTGGGATGACACCGATGCCAAATGAGTCAGAAGAACCAGGAAAAAAAAAGGAGTGGTGATGGTGGAGAACTTATTATTTCAGCTTGAGTCGAAAGGAGCAAGCAACCATATATGTCAAAATGTAGCCAAACTCACTGAAATGGGATGTGCTGCAATTTATTATTAGACTTTTAGCCCATCTTTATGACTTTATATAAAGTTCATGACAGAAACATATTCCTTCCTCCTCCTATTTTCCTGACAATAACATCTCTATGAAATGAGTTGGACTGAGAGAGAATGATAGGCCAGTTGGCTTTCATGTCTAAAGATGCTCTACAATTCACAGCTCCTGGTTTCTAGACTGATGCCTTAACCATTAGATGAAAATCTAAACCTGCTTTCTGTCTCAGTATGACATACATTCAATGCTGGCTCATTCTGTCAAGCGTTCAGTGAATTACTGGCTTTAAGCATATTCTCTTTATAAATAATTTCTCCTAACATATGGATACAGTTAGTCCTTGACTTATGACTGGCAGTTTGAATTTATAACAGATCTCCCCAGGGCTACTTATGACCCACATTCAAAGTTCTGATGGATTGCACACCTTCTCCAAGTTCACAACTGGCAACTTGGCAAATGGCAACTGACTTCCATTTATGGCATTTTGCATCATCCTGCGGTGACACGACTATGGAAACATTTATTAATGATAACAAACAAATAAGATCTAGAATAACTTGAAGGAAATAATAAAAATGAAATAAAATGAATTAATAAAATAGCCATTAGGGCAATAAGTAAGACGAATGTGAAATAGATCACCAAGGTGGATAGAGAATTTTAAAGAAACTGAATGAATTATTTTTATCTATCTTAACTCCAGAAAATATAGGATAATACCTGATTTTTCAAAAAAGAAATCATAAATATCTAGAAAAATGAGATAAGAAGGCATCTTAAACAAGTTCATTGTAACAAGTCATGAATCAAAGAATTCCCAAAGACCTCAAACATAATATTGCTGACCTTCTAGAAAAATTTTGTCATTTGTCACTCAAATCAGGCTCAGTGGAGAAACCAGAAGATAAGTAATGTGACCCTTTTTTTCCCCAATGAAACGAGGAGATATCCAGGAAATTATAGGCTGGTTAAAGTAATGGCTGTTCCAAAAGAAATGGTAAACATAGGAAAGACAAAACATATAAAGAACAAAACTTTGCTAAAGTAAAATCAGCATGGTTTCTGCTAAGTAGATCCTTCAACATCCCTCCCTCCCTCTCTCCTTCCCTCCCTTCCCTCCCTTGTCTGTCTGTCTGTCTATCATCTATCTATCTATCTATCTATCTATCTATCTATCTATCTATCTATCATCTAACTATCATCAGGCATGGGTAGAGATGATTAAACTCAGCCACATATATTTACAAGCCAAGTATTTAATATGCCAATATTCAAAAAATTGTCACAAAGAAGAGGGGGTGAATCTATTTTCCAAAGCACATGAGGGCAGGACAAGAAAACAGATGAAAATCTATCAAGGAAAGATGTAACCTAGAACTAAGGAGAAATTTTCTGACACTGAGAATAATTAACCAGTGGAGTAGCTTGCCTCTCAACCCTGGGGGTTTTTAAGAAGAAACTGGACAGCCATTTCTTCAGAATGGCATGGTGTCTCCTGCTTTAGCAGGGAATTGGAATAGAAGATTTCCAAGTCCCTTTCTAACTCTGTTATTCTGTATTTTTTATTTAGAGGATCTTGGGTAAATGTAGTAGTTGTTAGATACAGGGACTCTGTAAACAAGTTAAAAAAGAACCAGAATCGGGATAAGTAGAATACTTTCTTAGCAAATTGTCTCTCTTCTTTAAGGATATATGTTATGCTTTTTAATTGATTCATTAAATGATGGCAGGGGTGTGTGACTAATGTGTATAAAATCATTTATGGTGTGGAGAGAGTAGACAAGTGAAAGTTTTTCTTTCTTTTTTATAACAGTAAGACCAGGAGTTATATGGCAAAGCTGGCTAAAAGAAGATTTAAAACAACTTCACACAGTCCATAATTAACCTGTGGAATTTATTACTACAAAACTTGATCTTGGCTACATACCTGGATCATTTTCAAAGGAGATTGGTTAAATTGATGGTCCACCAAGGAATATTGCTTGACCGTAAGTTATTAACTTTAGATTAGGTGAAGTATGCTTCCAAAAATCCAATTGCTTGCAAGATTTATGGAAGAGTTCTATGTCTCTACCTTTTGCAGGCATCTGGTTGGTCACGGTGAGAAACAAACTGGCACCCTATGGATCTTGGCCAGACTATCGGTATGGATATTATTAGTGTTTTTTATCATAAAAAAAAAATATTCAGAGGAACTGTCATTCTGTGAGGGAGATGGCAGTTTATACATGTGATATAGATAAACTAGAACCCCTGAATCAAAGTGAAAATAAATGTAAACCAATCTGTTCTTTTCCTTAAGCAAGCCAGCCCCTCTTTCGGAACAAGCTATAATACCTATGGACAGCATTGTTGTCTCACCCCAGAGAGATATCCAGTCCAGTTTTCCACTTAGAAAATAATCTTACTCTTTTCTTACTTCTTCTAACATTACGCTAAATTATAGTGACTATTTTTAGGAAGCATTGTGGCATGGTGGTTAGAATGCAAAATTCAGACTAACTCTGCCCACTGCCAGAAGTTTGATCCTAATTGGCCTGAGATTGACTCAGCCTTCTATCCTTTCGAAGTTGGTAAAATGAGGATCCAGATTGTTGGGGGCAATATGCTGACATTGTAAACTGCTCAGAGAATGCTGTAAAGCACTATAGGATGGTATATAAGTCTGCTATTTCCTAAGTACGCACTAAGTCTAAGTGCACACTGTTTAGCAACTGTCCTCAACTTCATACAACTTTGTTTCCATGGCCAGTTCAGCCTCCAGCCAGTACTGGAAGGGGAAAAAAACAAAGAAAAATCATCCAGCATTCCATCACATTGATGTTTAGTTTTTGGCAGCAAGAAAAAGAAAGAAAACTATAAGCCAGCCACTATTTAAAGAGTGAGAACATCATTCCGCTGTTTTATAGGGAAAATCCTTAGTTCTGAAAACAGGAAAATGCCAAAGGAGGAACAAAGCAGATGATTTTCCCAATGATGTGCAGAGGACTTATTCAGGAATTGTCATTGCAAATGTGAAAATGTAAATTCATGTTTCTTCTGAAGTAGGATTTTAGGCAGTTGCTTACAAATTTAATTGGCTTTGCTTCCAAGAAGCCTTAGAAGTCTCAGAGGAAGTTGCAAGGTAGCTCTGATTTCAGACTGATGCATTCCTAGCATATAAAAAAGACTAGATCAATTCCTCCAATTGAGTGTTTTACATAATCGGTTTTATTGATTACTGCTTTAAGAAAAAAATGTCATGCCACAAACAAGGCATTATTTGTGTGAGCCACGTCTATGCTTGCAGCTACTGGAGAAAAAAAATCCTTGTTGCAAAATTGTACTTAGCTGACAAAAAAGATGGTACGAGAGCTTTGCAGCTATACTACTTTTACTTTTACCATAACTGCTGATATTTCAGCAGATGCAGACAATAAAGTTTATAAAATATTATTTATTTTTAATGGAAAGGAAGGGGAAAGAGGACATTTAGATTACAGTTGTTATGTATGCAGGTTTGAATATCATTGGTTAAGTTTGAACTGTTCTTGTAAAATGTCAGAAATGATTGGTTTAAAAAGTGCGGGAAAACCCTGCACTCTGATTGGCTGGCAACTGCGGCTGCTGGCTATAAGTAGCAGCCGCAGCCCAGCCAAATCGGGTCTGTTATGAGCTGTAGTCACTAATAAACTCTTCACTGAAGCACTCTGTGTCTGACTCTTCATGCAAATCTAACACTGGCGATGAAGGTGGGATCCTTCCTGAAGAGAAGACAACGAGAACAAGCTGAGAGAGATGGCTGCTGAACACCCCCAGCCCGTTCGATCTGACAGCAGAAGACTGGGAGTCGTATGCAGATCGTTTCCAAATGTATTTGGAGGGAAACGATCTTGCCGACATTTCTGACGGAAGAGGGCGCTCACGTCCAGCCGTTTTCAAGATGGTGAAGGCATTGGCGGGAGCTGCAGACGTGAAGGTAATGGACTGGCCCAACTTAGAAAAGTTATTAAGAGCCCATTACGCGCCACAAGTATCGTGCCTCATTAAGAGACAAAAATTCTACTGTTGGGATCAAGGGGAAAGCGAAAACGTTAATGACTTCATGGCAAGTTTAAGGGACATTGGGGGTGCATGTGAGTTTATCAACTTAGAAGAGGCCATGCACGATCGATTTGTTCTAGGCCTAAAAGACAAGGTTTTGCAGAGCAAATTATTAATGAAACCTAAGATCACGCTTAAAGAGGCCATAGAAGAAGCTTCTTCAGAGGAAGCTACCAAGTCCTCAGCAGCAGCCATGAAGAAAATTAACAAGGCCATAGCCATCCTGATGTGGAAAATCCACAACAACCCATTACGAGCAAATAGATTCTGATTCAGAATGTAGTGAGGTGGAGGAAGGAATTTATAGACTCAGAATGGAGAAGAAAAGGAAAGACCTTGGAAGAAAAAGGCAAGACTTTTATTGCAGAGGTTGTGGGGGCACCCCACACTGAATGCAAGTTTTTGATACCATCTGCCTCCGTTGTGAAAAAAGAGGTCACCTAGCAGGAGTCTGCAAATCATCCAGAACTCCACCAAGCAGAAAGAAGTTTCCTGATAAAGAATTCAAGCATAACAACTTCAGTGAGAAAATGGGGCAACACAGAAGCAAATGGGAAGAATGAAACTCATCAAACAGTCACTATTGGTCATTCTTCACCCTTAAGAAGCAGAAAAGTACATGTGAAGGTACTTATTGAAGGAAGGCCTTGCCAAATGGAAGTGGACTCAGGCTCCTATTTATCTATGGTGTCATGGGACACTATTCACAGGCTACTTCCCAACATTCAGAAGAAGCATTTCCAGAAGCAAGCACTGACTCTTAAAGACTACCAAGGAACAAGATTCCAGTAGTTGGAACAAGAGAATTAAACGTGAAGTTCAAAGGCCACACCAAACGTTTGCCCCTGACCATCGTGGACAAAGACCGCCCAAGCTTGCTGGGACTTGAGTGGTTCAATCCACTAGGCATCGAGGTGACTGGCATCAATCACATGAGCAACACTGAATGGGAGGAGGCCTTGAAGTCTGAGTTTCCAGAGGTCTTCAGCAACAGATTGGGCAAGTATATGGGGACCCCTATCACTTTCAACCTAGATCCCAAACAGGAATGGGAATGTCCTAGGGGCCCATGGTCTAGGATTCACATTGATTTCGCTGGCCCTACCAGAGGGCACACATTCCTTATTAAAGTAGATGCATATTCCAAATGGCTAGAGGTAATCCCTATGGCATCCACCATCAAGCAGCTCAAAAAGGTAACCCATGGGTTACCTGATGTTCTTGTCTCTGACAATGGCCCTCAATTTACATCTAACCTTTTTGAATCCTATTTAGCACAACAGGGTATCAGACATGCCCTGACTGCCCCTGGGCACCCTTCAGCTAACGGCCGGGCTGAACGCATGGTACATTTTACCAAGGAAAACCTTCAGCAACTGGGTCCTGGGGACATCACTGAGAAAGTTGAAAAACTTCTTAGTGTTCAGCACATCATTCTAACCCATCAACTAACTTATCCCCAGCAGAGTTGTTGATGGGTAGGAAACTTGACCGCCTTCATCCCTCTTACGCACCCAATGCACCACTTGATTCCACTAGCAAAGTTCGCACGTTCAGTGTGGGTGATTCTGTTTATGCTAAGAACCTTATGGGTGAACCTTTGTGGATTCCTGCTGAAATAACTCAAATAACTGGCCCTCGTTCTTACAGGGTACAAACAGAAGATGGTGTCCCCTGGAGCAGGCACATTGATCAGTTAAGATCCAGATTACCTCAGGAACATCGCAATTGTTCCTCTCTAGTTCCTATACCTAATGCCTTTTCTAGGGGGGAAGGGGAGGAGCATGAGGATAATCAGCAAGCAAGAATCAACCCCATGTGTAATGAGCCATTATGACAGGAACCATCCCAAAACCTGTCAAACGTTTCGTCGAAACGTTGCCAAGGTATTCTCAATCTTACACGGGACAAGACCCAAATACACCAAGACCTACATACCTTTACCCGTGAAAATTCACAAATATATATATTCATATATATATGTATGTATATATATATATATCAATATATATCTCTTATCTATATCTACTTACCTACCTACCTACCTACCTATCATCTATCTATCTATCTATCTATCTATCTACCTACCTACCTATCATCTATCTATCTATCTATCTATCTATCTATCTATCTATCTATCTATCTATCGCAAACAAGCATTATGACAAAGAGCAGAAGTTGAACACATCTTCATGAGATAGAATATTTTAAGCTTCTATATTTGAAACTCAGTGACTCCCAAAATATGGCATCTCAGCATCTCCTAGAATGAGATACTTGGACATACATAAAACCTGGCATGTTATATCTTTATATAAAACTGCATTCATTTTGCTAAAAATAATAGTGCATTTTCAAAATCTAGAAATCCCAGATTCCCTAATGTCAATTAAAAATGAAGTATAGCCCAACATTTTCTTCTGCAAACATCCAGAGAGATTAACTACTTTGGGTAGAGAGAAAATGCTTTTCAATGAGCCCTTATCTTCTGGGATAAGGGAAAAAGAGAGTCAGTTCTACTTAATACATTAAACACAGTGAATCAGATTGTATATGACACCTATCCTGTGTGACAAATGGGTTTATAAAGTATTACTCACATAGCATAATGGTAATTTGTCTGCTAGGTAGCTGGAACATATGCATTACATTTTTGCTTAACAGTTATAATTCATCATTTCAATACACAAAATACAGGGAAATTCCTTTTTTCTCAACAGGGGATAAATAGGATGTCAGTGCTGAAGTTACAATGGTTTCCCAAAAGCATCATTAATTTATTCTTCTACTTGCCCAGAAGTAGGAAAAAAGATGGCTGCATAGGGATTGCAGCACTTAGATGTAATAAATCAAGACCACCATCTGAATTATCATTTTACAATATGGTAGCAGCATGCTGATCTGAACAGCTGTCACAGTTTGTTGAGATGTCAAGAAATACATCCAGAACATTTCTTTTATAGGGAAAAGTGACCTTTTCATTTAAAATATTGTCAATTAATATAGACTTTATTCTTAAACAATGTGAAAACTATAACAATTGGTTTAGAATCTTGTCCAAATAATTTTTCAATGTTTTTTAAGTAACCTGTTTGCAACCATTTTGCTTTTTTTTTACTGATGGAAATTTGGTTGTATCATCTGTCCCATAAAAAGTAATAGAAATATATTTATGAATCTGCACATTCTGATTGTGTAGGTTTCCTAATCTGATGGTGGTTTGTAATTGTATTTAGTAAGTTTATGTATTTTCCACCAATAATACAGATTCTTTCCCATCAAGACAAAGAGGTTTTGTCTTGAGGCGATAGGGCTAGAGTTTATTCCTCTGAAACAATCTATGTTTTTTGTTTAAGAAATACCTATACAATGCTAGAATGAATACTAACATGCCTTTTTAATATCACTGTGCAGGTAACAGGTGACCTTGCAGGTGAAGTTGTCAGTGTATTCACCAGCTATATGTAGGTTGTTAGTCTTGGATGGAGTATCATTTCCCCTGGTGACCAATTTGGGTTCCTCCTGAAGTCAAATGCAGAACAGGTGGCTACTTTTGTCAATAAGGTCTCTTTACAGGTACATGTGCCAGTTTCTTTTCCTTGAATGGGAGGGACTTCAGACAATCGAACTGCAGACACTCTGGCATAAATTATTCACCTCATAACTGGATTGATGTGTACTCTACATGGGGTTGTCATTGAAGACCATTTGGAAGCTGCTGCTGGCTGAAAAAGCAGTGGTGCAAGCAGTAACAGAGGCTTTCCAATGTGCCTGTGTGTCACTGTAAGCCTGTGTGTCACTGTACATGAATACACAAACTGTATTCATTGCCAGTCAGCTTCCGGTGCAATTCAAGGTGCTGGATATCACCTTTAGGGACCTTCATGACATACAGTCTGGATATCTATGGAACTGCCTATCTCCAGTTGTTTCTGCTTGCTTGATCATTCTGGCAGAATGGTTGTGCTACAGGTGCTTAATACTATGGACCAAGCTTAAATGCATTCCCTGCTGAGGTTCCCACACTGTGCAATATTCCCCTGACCTCTCCCCCCAAAGATATGGACATATTTGGGGTTCCAAACAGCCTGAAGACCTGGCTCCTCTCTCAGAACTGGGATTAATATGCTGGTAGTGGCCCTGTTGTAGTTTATTGTTGTTTTAATATGGGGTTCTTTGATATTTTATATTTGTATTGTTTTTACTGTTTGGGGAATTTTGTGAACCATTCATAGTTTTCTGGAATAGATGTTGATTTTTTAAAAAAATCAAATAAATATATAAATAATATCATACAATAATCACGATATATAATTGATTGTGGTTGATGGCAAGAATGAACTCTCACTCACTTGGGATTACTTAAAGTTTATATTAATAATAATAATAAGAAGAAGAAGAAGAAGAAGAAGAAGAACAACAACAACAACAACAACAACCGTGATATCCGGGGTGACTGATAAAGTTTTGGAACACAACACCCCAGATATCATGATTGTGGAGAAGAAAAAAGTGTGGATCGTCAACATTGCCATACCTGGTGACAGTAGAATCAATGAGAAACAACTTGAAAAAATCACCAGATATCAGGACTTGAAAATCGAACTGCAGAGGCTCTGGCATAAACCAGTGCAGATGGACAAACCATCAAGTGCCACCAACCCAAAGCCTACAAAATACCTGGGCATACTGCAGTTGGGGCAAGTGAAAAATGTGGTCAGCAAAGAACACACACAAAGGGTCAGAAAACTTCTAAAAAGCAAACTGAATGGTGGTAACACCATCAAGGCTATAAATACCTGGGCCATACCCAGATATACTGCTGGGATTGTAAACTGGACACAGGCAGAGCTGAACAGCCTGGATAGGAAAATGAGAAAACTGATGACCATACACTATGCGCTGCACCCACATAGTGACATTGACAGGCTATATTTGCCCAGAAAAGCAGGCAGCAGAGGACTTTTGCAAGTGAAGCAGACAGTCAAAGAAGAGAAGCATGCTCTGGCAAATTATGTGAAAGGCAGTGTTGAACCAACTTTGATGGAGGTCAATAGGAAGCTGCTCAAAGTGCAGCAAACCAAGGATCAATATAGAAAAACAGCAATGCAAACTCGGGCTGACAGCTGGTGTAACAAAGCACTGCATGGACAGTTCCTTGAAAAGATCCAAGGAAAAGTAGATAACAAAAAGACCTGGTTATGGCTGACCAACAGAACACTGAAGAAAGAGACAGAAGACTGATTCTTGCAGCCCAAGAACAAGCCATCAGAACGAATGCAACCAAAGCCAGAATAGAAAAATCTGCTGATGACCTCAAAAGCAGACTCTGTAAAGAAGCATATGAAACCATCGATCACATACTGAGCTGCTGTAAGACAATCGCTCAGACTGACTACAAACAACATCACAACAAAGTCGCTCAGATAGTCCACTGGAATTTGTGTCACAACTGCCATCTGCCTGTAGCAAAGAACTGGTGGGATCATAAGCTTGAAAAAATGGTCGAAAATGAGCATGCAAAACTACTGTGGGACTTCCGAATACAGACTGATAAAGTTTTGAAACACAACACCCCGGATATCACAATTGGGGAGAAGACAAAAGTATGGATTGTCGACATTGCCATACCTGGTGATAGCAGAATCAATGAGAAACAACTTGAAAAAATCACCAGATATCAGGACTTGAAAATCGAACTGCAGAGACTCTGGCATAAACCAGTACAGGGGGTTCCAGTGGTACTCAGCGCACTAGGTGCTGTGTCTAAAGACCTCAGCAAGCACTTAAAAACAATTGGCGCTGACAAAATCACCATTGGTCAGCTGCAGAAGGCCACCTTACTGGGATTGCTCGCATAATCCGCCGATACATCACGCAGTCCTAAACACTTGGGAAGTGTTTGACTAGTGATTTGTGATACGAAACCCAGCATAGTTATCTTGTTTGCTGTGTACACTATTGTTTTTTTGTGTATAATAATAATAATTGCACAGTCAGCCAGATGTTCAGACTAGGTGTGGCATTTTTGTCTACTTATCAAGTCCTTATGAAGGGCCTGGGATAGGCAAATCTGAATGTTTGATGGTATTACAGATATTGTTGCAGGATGGAAGCAGTTCCAAGTAAAGCCACCTTCTGCAATTGACTAATGGTAAATTTGTCAATGCCAATAGTGTTCAAGAGGTGCTCTTGAAGGCACCTATTACTATTGGTACTACCCTTGCTTGCCTTTGCCATCATTGTTCTATTTCTATTTGTAGGTCTTTGTACTTTGTTATGTTCTCCAACTATTTTTCTTCTGTTCTGCTGTCTCCAGGTACTGCCACATCCACTATCCAGACTTTTTTGTCTTTCGTATTGACAACTGTTAAGTCTGGGATGTTATGTGGCAGGTGCCTGTCTGGATGATGATGATGATGATGATGATGATGATGATGATGATGATGATGATGATGATAATGTACTTGTTTTATATTATATTAATTGTATTGTATTGTATTAATTACATTACACTACATTGTACCTGTTTATTATTATTTTTTCCTACTTCAAGATGGTGCCTTGGTGAAATTCTCTCTGGTAGTTTTGTTGTTTTTTATTCTCTGTGATTCAATTTGAATTTCATATTCAGAAGACCAATTGTTAAACGCCAAGCAGCAGTTTTTAAATCTGCAGCTTTTTGTGACTATTCCCCCCCATCTTTGCAAATGTGGAGAAGATTCTGATTGAGGAAGCGGCAGCTTTTTATGTCGGCAAAAGAAAAGAAAAGAAAAGATAAAAGATGATAAGAAAATGATAAGATTAAGATAAGATATAAGATATGATATAAGATAAGATATAAGATAAGATGATAAGATAACCTTTATTGTCATTTTTTACTGTGAGCACACTGACACACATTAAAAATAAAAGTATGCTGCCTGTGCTCAAAACAAAGTATATATCTACTGATACACATACATAGCACACATATATACATGACGTATATATATCCCCATCCCCATATCCCCCCCCACATATATGTATATGTATATTAATCACATAGCAGAAAAAGGAAAGTTGAGAATTCACAAAGTTGATACTATATGGGACAAAAACTGTGACTGAATCTGGATGTTCTGCTTTGGATATCATGAAGCCTCTCCCAGAAGGTTACATGGAAGGTTACATGAAGAGGATATGTACTGTGTTTCCCTGAAAATAAGATCTGGTCATATTTTCTTTTGGGCTTGAAAACAAGCACTCTCTTATATTGCAGGAGCCAATGGCACAGCTATTGCTGGCCCACCCTCTCTATCCCACAGCTCTCGACATGCTTTGGCCTTCTGTGGAGTGTGTGTGTGTGTATGGTGGGGAGTAGAGCTCTTCCTGAGGGAGAAGAGTGCAAGTTGAAGGTTGTCAGCAAATATACACACAATGTCATGCTCCTGTTAGAATCTGATTCTGAGGGGGAAGCTGAACAGCTGACAGGGAGTGTGGCTCTGTTGGCTGTGGAAGAAACTGAGGAAGAGCAAAGTCCAGCTGGACAGAGCAGGGGAGAGGTAGAGCAAGGCGGAGGGAATTCAGAGGAAGACTCAGGGCCACCCCTTCTTCATCCTAGGGCATGCAGGGAGGAACGGAGGAGGGAGCAATATGAATTGTGTGGCTTATGGGGAAGGAAAGAGCCCTGATCCCCTTCATTAGCTGCAGCTGGGAACACAGTGTTTAAAAAGGGAAGCTACACACAGCAAAGTGTGGCGTGCTGCTTACATACCTGTCCCCCAGCTATGTTTCAGCTGCCCTGCCTGGGCTGCTTGATGCCATCTCAGGGGTGGCAGTGGAGTTTCCAGAGCTTATGGTTCTGGGTGACTTTAACCTGCCTTCTCTGGGATTGGCGTCAGCATTGGCCCAGGAGCTCATGGCTTCCATGGAGGCCATGGGCCTGACCCAGATAATAGACGGCCCAACTCATGAGGGGGGTAACATGCTCAACCTGATTTTTGTCTCTGAGCAGTGGCGGAGTGGTCTAGGGGGTGGTGATATAACTATCCTCCCCGTTCCATGGTCAGACCACTATCTCCTGCGGCTGGTCTTCCACCAAGCCACCCCACACCGCTGGGATGAGGAGCCACTTAGATGGTTCCACCCCAGATGCCTGATGGACCCTGATAGGTTCCAGGCAGAACTGGGGTTTTTTCCTGCATCCCTTACTCACAGTCCTGCCGAGGCCCTCGTGGCTGCCTGGCAACAGTCGGCTGTGGGGGCTCTCGACAGGGTTGTTCCCATGCGTCCCCTTACTGACGCTGATCCCGCTCAGCTCCCTGGTATACCGAGGAGCTCCGGGAAATGAAGCGCAGAAGGGGACTAGAGAGCAGGTGGAGGGTGACTCGCTCTGAATCTGACCGAGCCCAGCTAAGAGCCCATGTTAGGACTTACCTGGCAGCTATGGGGGTGGCGAGGAGATCCTACTTCTCCGCCCTCATAGCGTCCGCCCAGCCGCCCTGTTTGGGGTTACTCCCTCCTTCAATTGGGGGGTGATGGACCCGTTGGGCAGAGCTGAGGAATTTAGTCAGTATCTGCAGGACAAGATCGCCAGATCCGGGGTTACGTGTGGATTGTCAGTGGTCTGAGGAGGGAATGCAGTGTCTTGGCCAATGTGATCTGGGCTGAGTTTGATCCTGTTTCTGAGGATGAAGTGGACAGGATTATGAGGCGCTGAGTTCCACCACATGTTTATTGGACCCGTGCCCTTCCTGGTTGGTTTATGCCTCCAGGGAGGTCACGTCGCTGGCTCGGGCAGTGGTCAACGCTTCATTGAGGGAGGGTTATTCCCGCCGCTTTGAAAGAGGCGGTGGTGAGGCCCCTCCTGAAGAAGCCTGCCCTTGACCCAGCCGTGTTGAACAACTTTCGTCGGTCTCCAACCTTCGCTTTTTAGCGAAGGTTGTTGAGAGTGTGGTGGCTCAGCAATTGCCACTTTTCCTGGAGGAAGCGGACTACCTGGATCCGTACCAATGGGCTTCGGTCCGGGTACAGCACGGAGACAGCATTGGTCGCTGATTGATGATCTCGCTAGGGCACGGGACAGGGGCTCGCCTCTGTCCTGGTCCTGTTAGATCTCTCAGCGGCTTTCGATACCATCGACCATGGTATCCTATTGCGCGCTCCGGGGTTGGGAGTGGGAGGCACTGTTTTACAGTGGTTCTCCTCCTACCTCTCGGGACGTTGCAAACAGTGTTGGCAGGGGACAGAGGTTGACTCCAAAGCACCTCACTTGTGGGGTGCCGCAGGGTTCGGTCCTCTCACCCCTCCTGTTCAACATTTATATGAAGCCGCTGGGCAGATCATCCGTGGCTTTGGGGTGAGTTATCATCAGTATGCTGATGATACTCAGCTATACATTTCCACCCCAGGCCACATCAGTGATGCTCTCTCCGTGATGTCCCGTTGTCTGGCAGCGTGCGGATCTGGATGGACAGGAACATGCTTCACTCAACCCGCCAAGACAGAGTGGCTGTTCATACCGACATCCCGTCCAGTTTTGAGGTACCATCTTTGCTCATGGGGAGGAGGTGTTGCCCCGTGGACAGGGCACAGAATCTGGGGTCCTCCTGGACTCACGGCTCAAATTAGAGGAGCAGGTGGGGGCCGTGGCCAGGGGTGCCTTTGCCCAGATCCGGCTGGTTCGCCAGTTACGCCCATTCCTGGACTGGGATGCCCTGCGCAGTCACTCAGGCTCTCGTTATTTCCCACCTCGACTACTGCAATGCTCTCTACCTTGGACTGCCCTTGCGTACCACTCGGAGGCTTCAGCTGGTGCAGAATGCGGCGGGTTGTGATGGGAGCTTCCCGATACTCCCATGTTACACCCTCCTGCGCGGCCTGCATTGGCTTCGGTTGCCCTCCGGGTGAGATTCAAGGTCTTGGTATTAACATTTAAAGTCCAACAGGGCATGGGTCCAGGTTATTTACGGAACGGCTTCTCCCAGCATCTAATGCCAACCGCCCTGTGCGCGACAGGCAGGGTCTCCTCGGGTGCCGTCTGCGACACAATGTCGCTTGGCGGCGACCGAGAGGGCCTATTCTGTGGCGGCTCCCACCTTGTGGAATCTTCTTCCGCTTGAGCTCCGTTTGGCTCCCGATCTTCGCTCCTTCCGCCATGATTTGAAAAC
The DNA here is from genome assembly GCA_009733165.1 of Naja naja. NCBI lineage: Eukaryota > Metazoa > Chordata > Lepidosauria > Squamata > Elapidae > Naja > Naja naja. Next base: position 10,685,848 of record CM019153.1, read on the forward strand.
TTGGCTCTTCCTACAATCTGGGTTGTGCTGACTCTCCTGGGTTGGGGTCATTTAATTGGGGTTTTAAACGTTAATTCGGCTTAAATGTTTAATATCTTTTAAATTAATTTAATTTATTTACTGTTGTATTTTAATTGTAAGCCGCCCCGAGTCTTCGGAGAGGGCGCATATAAGTCGAATAAATAAATAAATAAATAAATAAATAAATAAATAAATAAATAAAATTGTTGGAAGCAAATCGTGAGTTATCTGTTATTGTCGAGGCTTATCTGGATTCCTGGCATCTTCCCAACTGTGTGTATTTTTTTGGCCTTTCAAGTCTCCAATTCCTTATCCTGCCCTATCAAGTTAATTGCTACAGCATGGTTTGTGTGGATTTTTATTTACAGTTTGTATGTACTTCGTTTTTGGACTGAATTTCCTCCACTTAAAGACTGCTCTTGGGAGAGATTTTTCATCAGCCGAAGGTAACCTGGACATTGGGGGCAAAGTTGGAGGTATTAAAGGGACTCTTCTTGCTTATTTGACTGTGCTGCCTTTGTGCCACACTCCGGGTCATCACACACAAACAGGCCGGTGAAAGATACGGTGATCACTGCGAATTCCAAGGCAGCAAGAAGACTCAGGAAGAGTTCCAGTCCCCACCACACACACACATGCACATGTTTACAGGCCTTTCCCACCCACTTCTGCAAAGGAGATACAACACATGCTACACATTCAACTTTTATATCCCTCTACAGCCAAACCTGGCTTCTTCCTTCCCAAGCCATTATTCTCTCTCCCAATGGATCCCCTTAAACAAAACAGAATGAGTGCTGGGATGGAATACCCCCATCTGCCGCTCTCATCCAACACCCCAAATCTTTGTTGTAGCACCCTTTTATTGCCCTCCCCAGCTTTCCTGAGGAAGTGTCCAGAATTCCCTGGCCCTGGCTCACCAGTGGTAGGGCAGGATGCCGCAAATTGTTCCACCCCCACCCTGGTTTTTCAATCTATGAGTGACTGTGGATTGTCCTCCTTATTTCCCAGCCACTTCGGTCTCTTCCTGGCCCTTTCAAGAATTTGGGGGATGGGGAGCAGAGCCCAAGCAGGGAAGGGAGGGTGCAGAAGGTGTTGGCACCCTCTTCCTTTGCTTGCTCTTTTGCTCTTCCTTTCATTCTCATACACTTAAGATTTTAGGAAAGATTCCCCTCAGGACCCAGCCACACATTGGCCACTTCAGAGTCATCTGGCCACTTCCCCAAGATTACTTCAATTTCCTTTGCTTGATGTTTTCAAAGCAATTTGCTCTGTTCCCAAGCACCCAATAGCAACCAAACACTTTTCGCCTGGATGGAGAAATGATGGAGACTCAAACCTTCGTGTGCTTGCAAAGGGGACAGTTTGAAAAGGAGCAACTAGGTCTGCTTCAAAGCATCCCCTTTGCAAGCACATGAAGCTTCACCTCCCTCTGGGCAAAAAGTGTGCAGCAGAGCCAGGCAGAGGCAGAGGCAATCTCAATGAACTGCCCATTCCATCCTACTGTCTCTTGGCTTGGCTGCAGCTGCACCGAGCAAGCACCCACATGGGGCATCAGGATTGCCTGCCTCCCCCATCCCCCATGTCTCTGCCTGTTGCCGGTGCTGCCACACAAGCCTCCCATGAACCTCCCGTGAGTCAGGCAGCCACACAGTACATCTGTCTTTCCCCCCCGCCTCTGCCTCCACACTTAATGGTACTTGTGCTGCACCAAGGGGCCAGTGGGTTGTGGCTGCAGTCAGACACCTTCAGCCTGTGTGCTTGCTGCCTCTCATGCTGGCCACGCCCATCATCCTGGGCTTATTTTTGGGGTAGAGCTTACATTTGGTACAACCCTCCAAAAATCAGGCTATGACTTGTTTTCGGGATGGGTTTTATTTTCAGGGAAATGCGGTAGCATCCCAGACAATCCTGAGAACCCTGCTCAAGCATCGCTTAGATGCCATGTCCTGGATACAAGGAAGTGAACTACCAATGTTTTCTCCTATCCTCACCTCAGCAAGTGCTCTGCATTGCTTTCCTGTCTGATGCAGTAATGCTTCCAAACCAGACAGTAATGCAATATGACAGGATGATCTTGATCGTCCCTCTATAGAAAATGGTAAAGACAGGGGAAGGAAGATGTACTTTTCTCATGTAATGCAGCTGTTGTGCCTACTTCATCAGTGTCTGACTATTGAAAAAATCAAGCTAACCTGTACACCCAGAAACTTGATGCTGCTAACCACCTTGGCAGGTGAATCACTAATACACAGAGGTATATGGCTGTGCCTGCATTTTCTGAAATATTTCTTTAATTTTTACAAGTTTAAAATGAGTATTTTTATTATCTTTGTTTATCAAATCCTCTACCTCCTTAAGGTAAGCACCCTCATTATGAATCTGCATTGTGACTGCATTCTTCACAGTATCATCCGCATACTTCACAATATGGTTGGTGGCAAACCTTGCACAATGGTCATGAGTCAACAGGGTGAACAACAGCAGACTTAGGACACAGTCCTGAGGAGAACCTGTACTCAGCAAAATGGTGTTAGAAATGTTAGTATAATTTACTATTACACTAATGCTACTACAGGTGAAACTCGAAAAATTAGAATATTGTGCAAAAGTTCATTTATTTCAGTAATGCAACTTAAAAGGTGAAACAATATATGAGATAGGCTCATTACCTGCAAAGCAAGATAGTTCAAGCCGTGATTTGTCATAATTGTGATGATTATGGCTTACAGCTCATGAAAACCCCAAATCCACAATCTCAGAAAATTAGAATATTGTGAAAAGGTGCAATAGTCTAGGCTCAAAGTGTCCCACTCTAATCAGTTAATTAAGCCATAACACCTGCAAAGGGTTCCTGAGCCTTTAAATGGTCTCTCAGTCTGGTTCAGTAGGAATCACAATCATGGGAAAGACTGCTGACCTGACAGTTGTGCAGAAAACCATCATTGACACCCTCCATAAGGAGGGAAAGCCTCAAAAGGTAATTGCAAAAGAAGTTGGATGTTCCCAAAGTACTGTATCAAAGCACATTAATAGAAAGTTATATGGAAGGGGAAAGTGTGGAAGGAAAAGGTGCACAAGCAGCAGGGATGACCGCAGCCTGGAGAGGATTGTCAGGAAAAGGCCATTCAAAAGTGTTGGGGACTTTCACAAGGAGTGGACTGAGGCTGGAGTCAGTGCATCAAGAGCCACCATACACAGACGGATCCTGGACATAGGCTACAAATGTCGTATTCCTCTTGACAAGTCGCTCCTGAACAACTCACAATGTCAGAAGCATCTTACCTGGGCTAAAGAAAAACAGACGTGGTCTGTTGCTCAGTGATCCAAAGTCCTCTTTTCTGATGAGAGCAACTTTTGCATCTCATTTGGAAACCAAGGACCCAGAGTCTGGAGGAAGAATGGAGAGGCACAGACTGCAAGATGCTTGAAGTCCAGTGTGAAGTTTCCACAGTCTGTGTTGATTTGGGGAGCCATGTCATCTGCTGGTGTTGGTCCACTGTGCTTCATTAAGTCCAGGGTCAACGCAGCCATCTACCAAGGGATTTTGGAGCACTTCATGCTTCCTTCCACAGATGAGCTGTGGGGGATGCTGACTTCATTTTCCAGCAGGACTTGGCACCTGCCAACACTGCCAAAAGCACCAAAACCTGGTTCAATGACCGTGGGATTACTGTGCTTGATTGGCCAGCAAACTTGCCTGACCTGAACCCCATAGAGAATCTATGGGGCACTGCCAAGAGAAAGATGAGAGACATGAGACTGAGCAATGCAGAAGAGCTGAAGGCCACTATTGAAGCATCCTGGTCTCCCATAACACCTCAGCAGTGCCATAGGCTGATAGCTTCCATGCCACACCACATTGAGGCAGTAATTGCTGCAAAAGGGGCCCAAACCAAGTACTGAGTACATATGCATGCTTATACTTTTCAGAGGTCATATGCATGCTTCTACTTTTCAGATATTGTTCTATGTACAATCCTTGTTTTATTGATTGCATGTAATATTCTAATTTTCTGAGATTGTGGATTTGGGGTTTTCATGAGCTGTCAGCCATAACCATCACAATTATGAAAAATCATGGCTTGAACTATCTTGCTTTGCATGTAATGAGTCTATCTCATATCTTAGTTTCACCTTTTAAGTTGCATTACTGAAATAAATGAACTTTTGCACGATATTCTAATTTTTTGAGTTTCAGCTGTATACTAATAATTTATATTAACTCACTAAAAAGATGGATGAAATACTTCTTTTAAACAGTGCAACCTGATTTTTGCAACTTGGCAGCCCTCTGCTTTACTGAAACCTGGCTAAAAGATTAAATTAATAATAACAACTTGCATATCCCAGGATTTCAGATACAGAGGGCAGACAGAATTCCAGAAACATCTGATGAAAAGAAGGTGCAGAGAGGTCTCTGCTTTTATATTAACAACCATGTAAAATATAACTACGCTAAAGAAATTTTGTGATGTGGACTTAGAGTCATTATTTATTTATCAATTGCAAACTGTTTTATTTTACATGAGAGTTTTCCATATTTGTTCCATTTGCAATGTACATTCCACCTCAAGCTTACATAAACAATGCATTATAAACTCTAGCTGACCAGATTATATGGGTTGAACAGAGATAGCCAGTCTCTCTTCTCATTGTGTTATGAGATTTCAACAGTGTCAACTTAAGTCAAGAGCTGCCAAGATACTTTCAGCATGTCAACTATCTTACTAAAGGCAAGAATATTTTAGACAACTGCTACACAACATTAAAAGATGCTTATCTATCTTTAACATGAGCTCTGATCATTGTATAATTCACCTTGTATTTATTTTTAGACAAAGTTTTAAAACTATAAAACCAACTATTAAATCAGTGAAGTCTTGGACTGAGGAGGCAGAGTTAAACCTGCAGGCTTGCCTTGACAGCACAGATTGGAATATTTTTAAAGCTACCTCCGAAGACTTGGATGAACTCACAGATACATATGTAACATACGTCACTTTTTGTGAAAACCTATGGGTGGCAACCAGATGCCTGAGTATATACAGTAACAAAAAATCTTAGTTTATATAGCTGAACTCACTGTGAGGATCTGGATGGGGGCTAATTGGCTCAGACTCAACCCTGACAAGACCGAGTGGCTATGGGTTTTGCCCCCTCGGGGTTCAGTTGATTATCCAACTTTAGTACTGGGGGGAGAGAAATTGCTCCCCTCAGAACGAGTTCGCAACTTGGGAGTCCTTCTGGATCCACAGCTACAATTTGACCACCATCTTACGGCTGTGACCAGAGGGACCTTTACACAGGTTCGCCTGTTACGCCAGTTCGCACCCTTCCTGGACCGTGGGGCTCTTCACATGGTTGCTCATGTCCTTATCACCTCTCGATTGGACTACTGCAATGCGCTCTACATGGGGCTGCCCTTGAAGAGCACTCGGAGACTTCAGCTGGTGCAAAATGTGGCCACGCGAGTGATTATGGGTGCACCTAGATGTGCCCATATAACATCTATCCTCCGCGAGCTGCACTGGTTACCAGTGGTCTTCCGGATGCAATACAAGGTGCTAGTGACAACTTTTAAAGCCCTTCATGGCTTAGGAGCGGGATACCTGCAAGACCGCCTTCTGCGACCTTATGCCTCCCAGCGCCCAGTTAGATTTCACAGGGAGGGCTTGCTCTGGATACCGTCAGCCAGGCAATGTTGGCTGGTGGGTCCATGGGCTAGGGCCTTCTCTGTAGCGGCACCATACCTCTGGAATATGCTCACCACGGAGATTAGAACCATCCCAAATCTACTTTCCTTCCGCAAAGCCATTAAGATCTGGCTTTGTCAGAGGGCATGGTATTGAGATCTTGAGATTTTGCTTTTTCCCCGTGTATGTTTTGGATTGGTATAAATGAGTTTCTTGTTTTTATATTGTACAGAAATTGTTTTTATTTTTTTGTACGCCACCTCGAGTTCCCCTTTGGGGGAAGTGAGGTGGGATATAAATCTAATAAATAAATAAATAAATAAATAAATAAATAAATAAATAAACTCAAGTAGCTATGCCATATCAGAAAGGATGCCTATAGGAAAGGAGATAGAATGCTGACCAGGAATCAGTCCAGGAATGTATTAACAAGGGAGATCAGAGCAGCAAAGGAAAAAAAAGCTACTTTGAAAAGCTGAGGAATCAGCTCTCAACAAATGAATGAGCAAATGTGTGGAAAACCCTTAAAAATATCACCGGCTACAGCAAACCTCCTTTCCATGCTGAAGATAATTGACAACTGACCTGAATGTGTTTTGCTGTAGGTTTGAGAGGAAATCACTGACAACTATTGCCATCCTCTCCATCTCAGGTACACTGACAACAGTCAAGTCTCCTACAATGGACCCCTTCCCTAAGGGCCCTACATCTTTGGTGATCACAGAAAAAGATATGCGAAGTCTATTTCATAGATAAAAGTCTGGAAAAGCACCATCTTTTTTTTACTGAGACAAAATAACTTCTTCTTGCTTGAAAGTTTGTGCTGACAAATTGAGCCTTATATCCACCTGGATGTTTAATAAATCACGCTTTCTTGCTTCAAATGCTCTACTATCATTCCAGTGCCTAAGAAACCCTCCATCAAGAACTGAACAACTACAGATCGGTTAACCTGACATCCGTAATTATGAATACCTTTGAAAGTTACTGCTGGCCCACCTGAAACCCATCACAAATCCACTGTATACCCAATGCAATTTGCCTACTGAGCAATTATTTTATTATTTATTTATTTTATTTATTTTTTATTAATTTGACTTGTATGCCGCCCCTCTCCCGAACGGACTCGGGGCGGCTCACAATAAAACCAACACAATAAATAGTTATCTAAAATAGAATTAAACCCAACAAGCCAAATGACTAAAAACAGAGTATAAAACAACCCCGCCCCAAGAGGAGTCAATTAGATTGGCAGATGACGCTGTTGATATAGCAATGCACTACATCTTACAACATCTTGAATCTCCAAGGACCTATGCAGGAGTCCTTCTTGTAGATTTCAGCTCAGCAATCAATGCCATCATTCCAGATATTCTTCTCACTAAACTGATTCAGCTAGCTGTGCTTAGCCATACTTGTAAGTGGATCATAGGCTTTCTAACAGTTAGGAAGCAGCAGGTGATGTTAGGAAAAATCACATCAGATACCTATACAATTAGCACAGGTGCCTCGCAGGGCTTTGTGCTTTCTCCATTACTCTTTTCTGTCTGTACCAGGATGCCTCTGTTAAAGTACTGAAGTTTGCAGATGACACAACAGTGATTGGCCTTATTTGAGATGACAACAAATCTGCATACAGATAGGAAGTTGAACAACTGGCCCTGTGGTGCAGCCAGAACAATCTTGAACTGAGCATACTCAAAATTGGAGAGATGATAGTAGATTTTAAGAGAAGCCCTTCTATTCTACCATTAGGCAACACATTTTCAACAGTTGAGACATTCAAGCTTCTAGGTTCTATAAAATCTCAGGACTTAAAATGAACACTTAACATCAAAAACATCATTAAAAAAGCATAACAAAATGTTCTTCCTGCACCAACTCAGAAAGCTAACACTGTCCAAGGAGCTGCTGATACAGTTCTACAAAGGAATAACTGAGTCTGTCATTTGCACATCTATAACTGTTTGGTTTGGCACAACAACTAAACAAGACTGGCACAGGCTTCAATAGATAGTTAGGACTGCAGAAAAACATTTGCAACCAGGCTGCCTTCCATTAAGAACATGTATACTGTACGAGTCAGAAAGAGGGCTGTGAAAATATCAATAGACTCCTCACATCCTGGACATAAACTGTTTGAGCTTCTTCCCTCAACATGATATTATAGGGCATTGCATCCAAAAACTAGACACAACGGTAGTTCCCACCCCCACCATCACCCTGCTAAACAACTAATTCCCACAATACAGTCTTATGCCCAGGGGTGTCCTCCTGGATGCACGACTTAGTTTGGAGGATCAGGCGGGAGCCGGGGCCAGGGGGGCATTTGCTCAGGTTCACCTAGTGCACCAGTTGCGCCCCTATCTGGACCGAGATGCCTTACATATGGTTACTCATGCACTCGTTACCTCCCGTGTGGACTACTGCAATGTTCTCTACATGGGGCTGCCCTTGAAGACCATTCGGAGGCTTCAACTGGTGCAGAATGCGGCCACGTGGGTTGTGATGGGAGTACCCTGATACTCCCATATTACACCCCTCCTGCGTGAGCTGCATTGATTGCCAGTTGCCCTCCAGGTGAGATTCAAGGTGCTGGTAATCACCTATAAGGCCCTATATGGTTTAGGGCTGGGGTATTTACAGGACCATCTACTGCCATTAACATCTTCCCAGCATCCCATGTGCTCCCACAGACAGGGCCTCCTCAGGGTGCCGTCAGCCAGACAAAGTCACCTGGTGGCCCCAGGGGAGAGCCTTCTCTGTGGGCGCACCCACCTTGTGGAATCAATTGCCCGTGGAGCTGTGGATGGCCCCTGACCTGCGATCCTTCCATCGCGGCCTGAAGACATGGCTTTTCCAACAGGCCGACCTGGACTGAAGGGGGCGGTGTTTATTGTTTTATTATAATATTGGCTGTTTGCTGCTTTTAATTAGAATTTTGGGATTTGATTTAATAGTTTTTTAAAAGTCTGAACTTTGTATTGTTTTTTATGATTGTGAGCCGCCCTGAGTCCTTTGGGAGAGAGGGTGGCATATAAATCCCCAAAATAAATAAATAAATAAATAAATAAATAAATAAATAAATAAATAAATGTGAAACCACCTAGAAGAGCTATATTACTATTATCTATTTCATCTTTTCTATTACCTATTTCCTTAGCTTCTTATAACTATAACTTTGCTATTTGTATCTTGTGATTTATATTGATTGGTTTTAGTTAGTAACCTATTATGATTTATGTTAATTGTTTATTTAGTTTTCTATTTATTTCACTGAGTGTTATAGCTGGATTTATGATGATAGCATTTTATGTTTATGATCATTATTTATTATTTGTTGCTTGTATGTACACTGAGAGCTTATGCACCTAAACAAAGTCCTTGTGTGTCCAATCACACTTGGCCAACAAAGAATTCTGTTCTGTTCTGTCCTACCTTACCCTACCCTACTCTACCCTACCCTATCCTATTTTGTCCTAATGACTAGCTACACATATCATGTGAAGCAAAAAAATATGTGAACCCAATAAATGGGTCATTTCTTTTTCATAAGAGAAAGAGCGATGTAGGCATTAATTGAAGAAATGAAAATTATATGCACAAGAAAGGAAAGAAGCAATGAGGAAGTTATCCTTACAGAATAGTTATGGTATAAAACTTTAAGACAATGTTAAAATTCATCATGGAATGTAAATGAAGTTAATGAATCATTGTTGCACAAAAAGTGCTTGAATTTCTGGGAGAAATGTAAAAAATCATCATTGAGAAAACCCTTGGCAAAAAGAAAGATTTTTTAAAATGATGATTTATAGTTTTTTAGCTTTCCTTCCTAAACTCTAAGGAGTGGCTTATTTCAATGCACAGGGCTTTTAAATTTAATATCTGAAGGAGTGGAAAGAATAGCATTATGTTAGATGAGGGTTTTTTTTATCTGCCAAAAAAGGAGAAACTTTTATGTTTTACATTCTAGGAAAAGATCATGGTAGAACATAAATCTTATATTTGACAACTAAGTCAAAATATCAAGAGAGAAAAAAAGGGGGAGTATTGATGTCTGTTAAGGAAATATATATAACATTTTAGAGCTGTGTTTTACAATGAACAGAAAATGCATCCTTATGTGAAAGGTGAAAAGCTAGCCTGAAACTTCGTGTGGCTGAGAAAATTTATCATTGCATTTATTTAAGGTAGCTAGATGAAAATACTTGTTTTTAGTCTAGCTCTGTGTTTCTATGTACAGTATGTTCTTTTGTATTTTTTATGAATTATGGTTCTGCTATTTTAATATACAATATGCTCTAAGTTTTAATTCACTGTAACAATAGCTGGAATATATGCCAGAAGAGATGGTTTGGGTTTGTGTAGCATATAAGCCCAATAAGATAAATAAAACCTTAGTAAGACTACATCTGGAATACTACATACAATTTTGGTCACCATATTATTAAAAAAGATGTTAAAACTTTGGAAAAACTGCATAGAAGAGTAACTAAGATGTTTAAAGGTCTAGAGACTAGAACATATGAAGAACAGTTACAGGATTTGAGTATGGCTAGTCTAGAGAAAAGAAGGACTAAGGATACCAGTGTTCCAATATTTGAGGGGCTGCCACAAAGTGGAGGGAGTTCAACCTATTTTCCAAAGCACCTGAAGGCAAGACAAGAAACAATAGATGGAAGCTAATGAAGGAGAGAAGCAATTTGGAATTAAGGAGGAATTTCCTAACAGTGACAACGATTAACTGGTGGAACAGCTTACCTTCAGAAGTTGTGGGTGTTTTATCACTGGGGGCTTTTAAGAAGAGACTGGACAGCCACTTGTCTGAAATGGTATAAAGACTCCTGTTTGAGCAGGGGGTTGGAGTAGAAGACCTACAAGGTCCCTTCCAACTCCATTAATCTGTATTCTGTAAAATACAAATACAGGATACCTTTTAAAGATAATGGGCATTCCTCCTTTCTGTGAGATGAGCCAACATCTGTGACATTAGACTCTAAGCACTTTTCCTTTATATCAATTGTTGGAAGCAGCTATGCTTCTTTTATCCAAGAATCATCTTGAATTAGAAAACATTAACTTTATTACATTAATGACTCAATGCCCAATTGTCATCCTGAATGTAACCTGCCTGTATTAAGATTTCACATATTTACTTTTTTTTTATTTCCCAAGATAAATGACATCCTATCTCCTGTTGCGGTAGTACCAGGTTAAGGCTATGCAAACAGTGCTTCAATTGAGATTGGCTGTGAATCACTTTGTAACCTTAATAAGTGCTTGCTGTCAGGGTTCCGGTGATTGCCCTAATTAAATCATGAGCCTCGAGCCAAGTTTCAAAAGAATCCAAAAGATTTATTAGAAGCAACATGTCGGCATTGTCCCAGTTGAAGCCAACTCTGATACACATAATTCACAGTCACTTGTGACCCTATTTCCCCTCCTCACCCTGTTTCTCCAACAAAGCACATTCACGGGCTAGGTGTCATCAATCACACTCTCCAATGAAGGATTTTCGCAGGCAGAAGATCCAGTAGCCTAGCTACAATCTTTGTTAGATAAGTGTGGAATATACTTTTGGTTTCTCCCTCCCCCCTCCCCCAGTTATGGCAACTTGGAAACAGGCATGCTTTATGATAGCTAACTTGATGTAAGGTTGCCACTTTAGCTTGTTCTATGTAAATTGAAAGTATGCTAAAGAACATCAATGGACAGATAATAATTGATTCAAGGGAGGTCAAAGGAAGATGATAGGAGTATACTGAAAGAATAGAGTACAGTAGAGTAGAGTAGAGTAGAGATGGACATACAGTAAGATGTCAACATTCAAGATACCTTAAAATATTTCTGACATACAATAATTTTTAGTAGTAGAAGATGAAGTTAGATTGGTGTTCAGGTTATTATCAAATCATGAAGCTATAGAAACTGCTGCAATATCCACTGAAATATGACAAGTGTTAAGTTTGCATGAAGAGTCAGATGCGAAGAGCTTCAATGAAGAGTTTATTAAGTGACTACAGCTCGAATGGACCCGACTTGGCTGGGCTATGGCTGCTTCTTATAGCCAGCAGCCATAGTTGCCAGCCAATCAGAGTGCAGGGTTTTCCCGCACTATTTAAACCAATCCTATTTAACATTTTACAAGAACAATTCAAACTAAACCAATGACATTCAAACCTACATACATAACACCCCTCCCCACTAGGTTCAGTCCATACCAAACCCCAACTGATCTAATGTATTCTTTTAAACAGGTGGGGCTCTTGCGTGTACGTTGAGACCTTTGTGGTTCAGAAGTTTTAACATTCTCACCCAGTGAGAAAGGAAATGTATCTGCTGACATTTCCCCACTGGGACTTCCTGTGAAAGAAGACCCTGTTTGATTGTTAGAATCTGGTCTCTCCTCCCAACCCATCTCCAGCCCAATGTCAGCACCCAAGTCAGGTAGTGATGTACAATCTTCCACTTCTAAGGATGGATTTTGGCATTGTGACAGGTTTAGGGATAGTTCCTGTCATAATGGCTTGTTACACATGGGGTTGATTCTTGCTTGCTGATTTTCCTCCTGTTCCTCCCCTTCCCCCCTAGAAATGACATCAGGTGAGGGAACTAAAGAAGAACAAGTGCGATGTTCCTGAGAGAACCTGGATCTAAGTTGATCAATGTGCCTGCTCCAGAGGAGTCCATCCTCTGTTTGCACCCTGTAAGAATGAGGGCCTGTGATCTGAGTTATCTCAGCAGGAATCCACAAAGGTTCACCTATAAGGTTCTTAGCATAAACAGAATCGCCCACACTGAATGTGCGAACTTTGGAAGTGGAATCTAGTGGAGCGTTGGGTGCGTAAGTGGGATGAAGGCGGTCAAGGGAAGACCTAAGTTTCCTACCCATCAACAACTCTGCTGGGGATAAGTTATTAGATGGGTTAGAGTGATGTGCTGAACACTAAGAAGTTTTTCAACTTTCTCAGTGATGTCCCCAGGACCCAGTTGCTGAAGCTTCTCCTTGGTAAAACGTACCATGCGTTCAGCCCAGCCGTTAGCCGAAGGGTGCCCAGGGGCAGCAAGGGCATGTCTGATACCCTGTTGTGCTAAATAGGATTCAAAAAGGTTGGATGTAAATTGAGGGCCATTGTCAGAGAGAAGAACATCAGGTAACCCGTGGGTTACAAAAGTTTTTGAGCTGTTTGATGACAGCATCAGTTGTGGTGGATGCCATGGGGATTACCTCTAACCATTTGGAATATGCATCTACTATAATAAGAAAGGTGTGCCCTCTGGTAGGGCCAGCAAAATCAATGTGGACCTGGACCACGGGCCCCTAGGACATTCCCATTCCTGTGTGGGGAGAGGTGGTGCAGGCCTGACTACCTGACAGTTGGGACAAGATGCAACCCAGTTTTCAACCATTTTGTCAATACCTGGCCACCATACATAACTCCTGGCCAATCCCTTCATCCTTACAATACCAGGATGACCCATGTAACATTTCCAAAACCTCTCTTTGCAGTTTTGCAGGAATAACCACCCTGTTACCCCAAAAATACATCCTCTTAATACAGATAATTCAGTTTGCCTGGACTTAAAAGGTTGGGCCAGGTGAGGTAGATCTTGAAGAGGCCAACCTTTCTTAATTCAGCCTATAACAGGAGCCAACACAGTGTCTTTGGCAGTCTCTCTGGCAATTTCAGCAGCATGAACTGGAAGCTTAGCAACAGTTTCTAGGAAAAAGGTGTGTGTTTCAGGTTCAAAGTCCTCCTTGTGGCAAGGGAGTGGGCAACGACTCAGCGCATCAGCATGTCCAATGTCCTTGCCAGGCTTGTGGATAAGCTTGTATGAATAAGCAACAAGAAATTCAGTCCACCTCAGCATTCTTGGTGACAGGATAGTAGGTGTAGGCTTGTCTCCTGCCACAATGCCTAACAAAGGTTTGTGATCTGTAACAATGGTAAATGTTCTCCCATACAGATATTCATGAAATTTCTTAACAGCTGCAACAATTGCCAATGCCTCCTTGTCCAATTGGCTGTAATTCCTCTCTGCCCTGGTCAAAGTGCGAGAGTAAAATGCAATAGGGGCTTCTCTCCCACTGGGAAGCCTGTGGCTCAAACCCCCACTCCAAAGGGGATGCATCACAAGTCAGTACAACAGGCAAATTCTCAGAGAACTGTATCAGTACAGCATCAGACGTGATTAGTCTTTTACTACTGTTAAATGCTGATTGTTCCTTCCTGCCCCAGACCTAAACAGACTTCTTATCAAGTAATCTGTGCAATGGTTCAGCAATGGTTGCCTTCTGAGGTAGGAACATGTGATAAAAGTTAATGAGTCCCAGGAAAGCTTGCAAATCTGTTTTGCATTTAGGTCTAGGGGCTTCTTTGATTGCTTTAACCTTGGCATCAGTAGGGTGGATGCCATGCTTGTCAATCATGTAGCCCAGGAACTCAACCCTCTCTGTTTTAAGTGTGCATTTTTCTTCCTTGACTTTTAACCCCGCTTTCTGAATCTGGTGAGGACTTCTCTGAGTCTTTCTTGAAGCTGAGTGTCATTTTCAGCAGAGATTAACACATCATCAAAGTAAGGCACTACCCCTGGCAGTCCTTGGAGCATTCTTTCCATAAGGCTTTGAAAGATGCCTGGTGCCACGCTTACTCCAAATTGTAAGCTTTTACATTTGAAAGCACCTCTATGAGTCACAATGGTTTGGGCCTCTGCAGTGGCATCATCAACTATTAGTTGTTGATATGCCTGGGCCAAATCCAATTTGGCAAAGACTGTACCCCTGCCAAGTGAATGTAACAGATGATGCACCACTGGAACTGGATATGCCCTCTGCTGCCACGCATGGTTCAGTGTCCCCTTATAGTCTTCACAGATTTTTACTGACCCATCAGTCTTGACTGGTGTGACTATGGGTGTCTCCCATCTGGAGTGGTCAGGGGGCTCTAAAACCCCTTGAGCTATTAATTTGTCTAATTGTGCATCATTTTTTTCCTTTAAAGCAAATGGGACCCTTCTGGGCTTTAAACGAATTGGGGGCACCTTGGGATCTAGGTTGAAAGTTATAGGGGTCCCCATATACTTGCCCAATCCTTCGCTGAAGACCTCTGGAAAATCAGACTTCAAGGCCTCCTCCCATTCAGAGTTGCTCACGTGATTGATGCCAGTCACCTCGATGCCTAGTGGATTGAACCACTCAAGTCCCAGCAAGCTTGGGCGATCCTTGTCCACGATGGTCAGGGGCAAACGTTTGGTGTGGCCTTTAAACTTCACGTTGAATTCTCTTGTTCCAACTACTGGAATCTTGTTCCCTTGGTAGTCTTAAGAGTCAGTGCTTGCTTCTGGAAATGTTTCTTCTGAATGTTGGGAAGTAGCCTGTGAATAGTGTCCCATGACACCATAGATAAATAGGAGCCTGAGTCCACTTCCATTTGGCAAGGCCTTCCTTCAATGAATACCTTCACATGTACTTTTCTGCTTCTCAAGGGTGAAGAATGACCAATGGTGACTGTTTGATGAGTTTCATTCTTCCCATTTGCTTCTGAGTTGCGCCCATTTTTCACTGAAATTGTTGGGCTTGAATTCTTTCTCAGGAAATTTCTTCCTACTAGGTGGAGTTCTGGATGATTTGCAGACTCTTGCTAGGTGACCTCTTTTCTCACAACGTAGGCAGATGGTGTCTAAAAACTTGCATTCAGTGCAGGGGTGGCCCCCCACAGCCTCTGCAATAAAATTCTTGCCTCTTTTTCCCAAGGTCTTTCCTTTTCTTCTCCATTCTGAGTCTATAAATTCCTTCCTCCACCTCACTACAGTCTGAATCAGAGTCTATTTGCTCGCAATGGGTTGTTGTGGACTTTTCCACATCAGAATGGCTTGAGGCCTTGTTAATTTTCTTCATGGCTGCTGCTGAGGACTTGGTAGCTTCCGCTGAAGAAGCTTCTTCTATGGCCTCCTTAAACGTGATCTTAGGTTTCATTAGTAATTTGCTCTGTAAGACCTTATCTTTAAGGCCTAGAACAAACCGATCATGCATGGCCTCTTCTAAGTTGGTAAACTCACAAGCACCCCAATGTCCCTTAAACTTGCCACGAAGTTGTTAACATTTTCGCCTTCCCCTTGATCCCGACGATAAAACTCGTGTCTCTTAATGAGGCACGATACTTGTGGGGTGTAATGGGCTCTTAAAAGCTTTTCTAAATCAGGCCATTCCATTACCTTCAAGTCTGCAGCCCCCGCCAATGCCTTCGCCATCTTGAAGACTGCCGGACCGCAGTGCGTGAGAAATACCACCCTCTTCCGCTTCTCGGGGATATCGGCGAGGTCGTTTCCTTCCAAATACATTTGGAAGCGATCCGCGTACGATTCCCAGTCTTCTGCCACCGGATTGAACGGGGCTGGGGGGTTCAGTGCAGCCATCTCGCTCTTCTGCTTGTCTTCCGCATCGTCTCTTCTTCAGAGGAATCCCACCTTCGTTGCCAGTGTTAAGTTTGCATGAAGAGTCAGATGCGAAGAGCTTCAGTGAAGAGTTTATTAAGTGACTACAGCTCGAATGGACCCGACTTGGCTGGGCTACGGCTGCTTCTTATAGCCAGCAGCCGTAGTTGCCAGCCAATCAGAGTGCAGGGTTTTCCCGCACTATTTAAACCAATCCTATTTGACATTTTACAAGAACAATTCAAACTAAACCAATGACATTCAAACCTACATACATAACAACAAGCAACAGAAGAAGAATTAATCAAGGTTTTATGCTGGCAAATCTGAAGAATGACATAGTGGCCAATTGTTGGAAGAGGTACATTCCAGAACCAAAACAAAAAGACTTAACAGAGTATGCAAAATATTGTAAAATTTCCTTAATTTCACATGCTGGCAAAATAATGCTTGAAATTATCCAACACAGTTAGAGCCCTACATGGAAAAAGAAATGCCAGAAGTTCAAACTGGCTTTAGAAAAGGCCGAGGAAATGAGACATTATTGCAGATGTATACTGGATAATTGAAAAAGCTGAAGAATACAAAAAAAATCTTAGTATGTGCTTCTTCGATTATAGAAAAACATTACATTGTGTTGTTCACGTCAAGCTGTGGAATGTGCTAAAAAATGGCAATCCCAGAACATCTCATTGTCATCATGAGAAATTTATCTGCAAGTGAGGAAGCAACAGTCCAGGCAGAACATGATGAAACAAACTGTCTCCAAGTTGGCAAAAGAGTAAGGCAAGGCTGCTTATTCTCCCATTATTTATTCAACCTGTATGTAAAATGTATTAAGGATATCTAAAATGGGAAAAGATTAGCATAGTTTTAAAGCTGGAGTTAAAAAAACAAGATTAACTTGCACTATGCTAATAGCACTGTTCTCATAACTGAAAATGCAAAGAATGTGCAAGCAACAAAAGTCAAGGAACACAGTGAAACAAATGGGATAAAAATTAAATACAAGGAAGATCAAATTAATGACAACCAGTAGAACAATTAGCCTTAGCACTGACTGTGAAGGTGTCAAAGTAGTGAATAGTTTCTGCCTTTTACATTCAACCATCATCAGTAAAGGAACAAGGATGCAAGAAGGCCATGGAAGAGAAAGACATTCAAATACTGTGATGTATCTATACCTACAAAGTCCAAATTTATGCAAACAATGGTATGCCCTGTGACACTGTATGGAAGTGAAAGTTGAACTTTAAAGAAGTAGGACAGGAAGAGTACTGAAACTTTTCATCTTTGGTGATGAAAAAGATTCCTGAAAATACGGTGGACAATGAAGAAAATAAACTGTTGGATCAGTGAACAAGCCAACCCAGAGTTCTCACTTAATGAACAAATGAACATGTTTATCTTACTTTGGAGACATTATGCAAAGAACCAGCTCTTTGGAAAAGGGTCTAATGTTGGGAATGGCAGAAAGAAAGAGAAAAGGACAACCAGCTACAAAGTGGATTGACTCAGTTACAGAGACAATGGGTGCACCATTGGGAGACATGAAAGAACAGTTTAGGGATAGAACATTTTTTGTGAGGGGATTGTGTGGTTGCTAGGAGTCAAAAATAATTTGGTGGCACATAATCAATTAATGATGGAAAGCCCTGACAAAGAATCAAGTGGTGGGATAGATAGCCTAGCATTGACATGCATAGTTGGAGCTTTATAACATTGTTCAACTCTCTAAACATCAAGAGCTACCTTGATTTGGGTTTACATTTTTTTAGTTCCCAGCTGATTTTAAAATAATTTTAAAATTATTCCATATTTCATTTTTAAATCTATCAATTGTACCATATACTCATAGCCAGGAAGATCACTTTTACTTCAGGTATTTAAACAATCAAATCCTTTATTAATTGAACCCAGGAGTCCTTTGTTTTTTATTGTATAATATTATCGCATAAATCTATATCATTTTATATTATGTCTCTGGTGGAAAGCTATTGGCCTGTAAGGTAACTCATAGTAAACTTAGATAAACTCTAAGTATAATTTCCATAATAAAGTTTACTCATTAAATGGCTGCAGGAAATCAGTACTGTACTCCTATCTCCCTTCTGATTAGAAGCACATAAAAAGCCATTTTCCCTGGAGAGTTAGATGATGGTGGGTTAATCTTCCCAAATTATTTTTTAAAAATTAGAGAGGATTTGATGTGATTTGTAAAGTGACTTTTATTTTATGCTCTTGTTCTGAGAATAATATTTGAGACTATTCCTGATGCAAATTCAAGAGCAAACATGCATTCCCAGGCATTAATGACAGCTCAAGTGGCACTATTTAAGCAATAGAGAAAATTGGAAAGAAAATGAGAAAATAGCCTTAAGAAATTTTGCAGAGAGAGATTACATGAAGTTAATCCTATATGTCACTTCATGAAGAACCCGAATCAGTTGAATTCATTTGAACATAGTTTCCTGAAGGTATTCTCCAGGGGTAAAACTGCAAGTTTGCCAAAGCTGATGTTTTAGTTTCACAAGTGCCTTTGATACTTGATCAGTATTAAGTACTGAACATAATATGTAATTCTAGCGTTCTCTGATATTTGGTAATCCCTTTTGCTTTGTGATCAAGAACAAGTCATCCTTCAAGTGAATGATATATCTTCCTATAGTTAATAGAATGCACAGCTATTCTAGGAATCTACTGAATGGTAGCTCTATGTCTTTTGTAAACAAACAAGTAAATAACCACATCTCCTGATACACTCTACTCAGAGAGACAGAGTGGCTGCATCATTTTTCTATCATGTTTTTAGAAGACAAAAATATTCCACTTTGTCGCCCATTGCTTTGGTATTGTTATAAATATGATCTTACTGGCCCAGCCTCCTATTCCTATCTTTTTTTTTGCTCCAGACAGATTAGAAAACTGTATTGTTCAGATTTCTTCCTTCTATACACATGGACACATTTTCATGAATATGTGATATGAGATAGAGCAGGATTTGGGGGCTGCATATACCTGCTGTATTGTGCAATAATGGGTTTACTTTGGTTGAACATGTTGTATGTAGGCAGCTATTAGTTTGGAAAACAAGGCATATGGCTTAATGTCTATGTCAAAACATAGGCATTGTAGCTTATTTAACAAATTAAACTTAAAAGAAACCCTGCTTTTTCAAAGACCAATTATAGATAGTTTCCTAAAAATTAGCTCTGCAAGTTTAGTCATAGGAATTTTAATTACAGAGAAGTCTCAATTTAATGGACAAACTGGGGAACAATCTCCATTATTCCTGAAGTATGTGGTCAGAAAGTTATAATTGATTACTATGGAAAGAACCATAATATGTGATTATTGTGAAATGAATGATACTATGAATTAGGTTTTATAATAGTTGAGTCTTGCTCGAAAAGGATGAAGTGAACTTGCAATTACAGTCTAATAATGATTTGATAATAATATGATATTAATATTATGCAGATAGTAGTCATATATTATGAGCTGTAATATAAAATTAAGATGGAATGACTGTTGATATTGTGCACAAGAGATATGTACCAACTGACACACTGTATACTGGAAAGAAGATTTTATTTAATGTTGTATGTTTTGTGTTTGTTTATGTTTGTTGTTAAAAATAAAAAAATACAAAAAAAAAGAAAGTATGTGGTGATTTATGTCATTTGCATTATGGTGCAAAATAATGTAATTATCTTGGTTGATAGTCCTTTTAATGTGTGTGTGTGTGTGTGTGTGTGTGTTTGTATGTATGTATATGTCTTTCTGTCTCTCATGTCCCAAATGATAATATATTCTCCTTGTATCCAGAGTCCAGCCAAATATAGTCTAAAATGGTGATAGAGGCCAATTCTAGAAATTTAATGGGTAGGGGGCACGTACATAACAGATGGCAGCTGCCAATATGAGCTAGACAAATTTCTTCTCTTGACCACACCATAACAAGTATTGCTACCAAGTGTTAAGAGGAAAAGCATCTTTAACACTGAAATAACTAACAATGATTTTAAGTGATTTTCATATTGGACTATGAGTGGGGCAGAAGTCTCATTGGTTTATAATTTGACTTTGTGGTTAAATATAATGGAAGTAATCACTGAAAGTTTTTTCCTGCTAGGATGTCCCAAGGAAAGAAAAACAGAGAACACATATTTTGGGTTAATGGTTTCCAAAAATAACTATATTGGTCTTTTCCAACCAAAACCCAAGAAAGTTACATAAATTACAGATGATTTCATTAGAAGCAGATAAGAAATCTAATGTGAATCATCCTTAAGGTCAGGAAATGGATACTATGCTCATATTAGGTCAATGAAGATTTTGAGATTGCCTACTGTCATCTCAGTCTCTTCATTTTTTCCTGTTTTCATTAACATTTGCAATTCTACTTTGTTATATTCTTTTTCCTCTGAGAGAAGTGTCACCGCAAATCTGTGTATGCATCTGTCTGGTTTGTTTTTCTGGTTTAACTTTTTTATTTTTTATTAAACTTTAGAAGCGTACAGAAATTACATTGCAAAATATGGCAACAGCAGCAGTATACCTAGCTCTGCATGCCTACAGCCATCTGCCACAGCTGATGGTATAATAGCTTTTAGAGTCATTCTGTTTTGCTGAAAGACAGCCTGCAAGTAGACTGTGGTGATATGCAAGATGGTGTCAAACTTAAAATTCAGTTACAGTTCTTTTTTGTGTGCAAGTATTAGACAGGAAATGTAATAAAGAGAAATAGCATCTTTCATACCTCTTAGCATTCCTGGCAGTGTATTTTTAGTTAGATAGAGTGAAACAAAGTGATTTTTTTAAAAGAGGAGGACGAACATGCCATTAAACATCCACTTAGAATGTCCCCCAAAACTTAATTTTATTAGTAGTCCTTTACAAGAAGAATGACTGCTGACATGGACTCCTTTTTTTGAATATTGACTCTTCAGGCATATTTCTTTCCTCAGCCATATAATATAAAAAGTCTTTGTACAAAAATGTTCTGGATACTCAGAGAAGTGAAGGAAATCATTCAGAGGATCACATGTTCAACAATGTCCATTAATTAACTAATTTCAAGCTAAACTAACAATTTAGTTGTTTGCTTATACATATTTATAAATATAAAGACTGAATATGGACTTCTACCCTAAAAGAGTAATAA
The DNA here is from genome assembly GCA_009733165.1 of Naja naja. Classification (NCBI taxonomy): domain Eukaryota; kingdom Metazoa; phylum Chordata; class Lepidosauria; order Squamata; family Elapidae; genus Naja; species Naja naja. The sequence continues at coordinate 10,707,166 of CM019153.1, forward strand.
ATGTATCCACAGACATCCAGTATACATACAGTAAAAAATGCAATAGGTGATCAAAAATAGCCACTTTCTATTTTACTACTTATGTCACAAAATTGTTATTTAATCAATCTCTTGGCATGACATCTAAGCCTAGAGTTTACTAGATATGACTATTCTTCAATAATATTTCTTTAAATATCAATTATGCATGATTAGAATCACATGCAAGGAAACAATGGTAGAAAGGGGCACTGTGTAAACAAAAGCTGATGTCCCCTAAATTTTGATTCTGCTTTGAGTGGCTGTTGGGTCATTTTAGAAATGGTTGGCTTAATTTACTGAACCTCTATAATTAATTGAATTTTCACAATACATCAAGACATGAAATGTAATGTAAAAACCATATGATGTGCCTTCACAAATCATGCTAAGCCAAAACATGGTGAAAATACCCAGGGTCTGATAACTGTCATTGTGACAAGGTTACAAATAGTTGCCATATAATGCTTGCTGTCACATGTTAAAATTTCTTCCAGGATACTACGTGTCCAAAACTTAATAAATCAGATCTTGGTACAAACAACTTTGCATGCAAGGTACCAGATGTCACAGGACAATACTTCTGAGACAAGTGTTGCCATAAAAACAATCTTCAACACCTTGATGGTGATAATCAATCAAGAATGAACATTTATCTGCTTCTATTGGCCATCTAAGACTTTTAGGGACGTGTGGCTATCCAATGGGGCCTTCTTCATTGCTACCTCCCTTCTCTGGAGCAGTATTTTCTCTCTTCAGACAACTTCAGATTTTCCAAGCCATCTGCAAATCTGTTAAGACCTGGCTTTTTCGGATAACTTGGGGATCTAATGAAGAGCTGCTTAGATTTACATCATGATGTTCCTATGTTCCTATGTAAAATATATAAACAAAAATGCTAAATAAATTTATTTATATTAAAATACAAGTTCGGGTCAATATCTCTGACTTCATTTGGATACTTGGCTGTGCAATTCCTTGACACCTAGTATGTTAGTAAATAAAAATATGCACACCAGTGCCAGAATTATCCCAAAATACACCTTTAGTATAGATGTGGTTTTTGTGCTCTGGTTGGAATAAATGCATGTCCATTATCTGACATAACAAATTTTAACAAGCAAACAAAAAAATCAAATCAAATCAACTCAAATCAAATCAGAAAGGACAGACTCAGTGGACCACTAGGTCATTTTCTGCCATCAATTTTCTATATTTCTATATATGGAACTATAGGTACAGGTAGTCCTCAACTTACAACAATTCATTTAGTGACCATTCTAAATTACAACGGCACTGAAAAAAGTGACTTGTGACTATTTTTCACACTTATGACCATTGAGGCATCCCTATGGTCACAGGATTTATATTTGAATGTTTGACAACTGATTCAGGTTTATGCTAGTTGCACTGTCCCATGGTCCTGTGATCACCTTCTGACAAGCAAAGTCAATGAGGAAACTAAATTCACTCAACAAGTGTGTTACTAATTTAACAACTGCAGTGACTCAGTTAACAAATGTGGTAAGAAAAGTTGTAAAATGGGGCAAAACTCACTTGATACATTTCTCACTTAGCAACATAGATTTTGAACTCTATTGTGGTCATAAGTCAAGGACTACCTGCATAGGTTAAATAGGTTGGTAAATTATTTTAAGATTGTGACAAAACTAAAGAGAATCAGGGGAAAATGCTCTATCTTTAGATTTTTTAATAAATGTACAGTAATACAATAATAATATATTAAGTTTATGCTCTCAGCTTTATTACCAGCTGCCTGTGTTATTAGGACAGCTATATTAAGTTGTAAGATAAGATATTGTGAGTTCCAAATTTAGTTTATATTATGTGCTGTCAGCACATCATGCCTCTACAAAAACTATCACATAAACCAAAACCAATGCTAATTCTGATTCTAATGTTTCAGTGAAAAACTCCAACCATCATGTTATGATATAAAGTTATCTGATGGTTCTCACAAACATAAAAACTGATCCATTACCATTTCACCAGAAGTCCCAGATATGGGAATACTAAGCACAATAAAACCAAAACCCTGCTAAAAAGGAGGTAAATGTCAAAATTAAACAATTAAAATTATAACCCAGCTATAATTTAAGAATATGGCTTAAATATACTTGTAGAAATACATCCTCCAAATCCAGGGTCAGCTCATATAAGTATTTATATGTAGCAACTACATCCTGGGAACATCCCTACATATAAAGAATGAGATATATATACATATCCATTAAGATTATAGAAAGGTCCTTGCTTAGCACATGAAGTTCTATAAGGAAGCCCCATGTGCTACTCCATAATTATGGAATACCCAATAGAAAGATTATTTATTTTAGACTCCTGCACTGAGCTGCAGATTGGTCTTGGTGTCTACAATGGCCATTTCTAATTCTATCATTCTACTTCTCATACAACATTTTATTCAGTGAAAGTGAATAAAATTTCAATGAAGTATTTCTTGGTTTCCAAAGAGATCTAAGTGAAGTTGTATGCAGTCTTAAATCAATAAATTTTTAACTTCCATTATCTCTTTTTGTCTTTAGTTATTTCATTGTTCTATGTTTTAGATCTGAGTAGTTTTTTTTTTAAATTACAGGACTATTTTTAGGATAAATAAATTCTCTAAAATAAGGCATGAATATTAATTTCTGTACTGTTTCCAGTCAGAGCATCTTTCATTACTGTTTCTGAAACAATATCAGGTAATTGTACAAAATTTAGCGTATTAATTTACTATCATGTAAGAACTGGATGCAACAAAAATTAACTACATATTCCTTAATTGGAATATCACCATGCTGTTGAATAGCTTTTCCCATTTTTTTATTTCCCATTATATAGAGGCTATAGGAGGATATGGAAATACATAATTACATCTGATATTACAATTCAAACATAAATCATGCTAGGCATAGTAATACAAATGATTTTAGTATGTTTATTATCATTTCCTGAGATTTTATGAACATAAACCATATGTGGCGAATATAAGATTTGCCAATAATGTAATTTTAATTAAAGGGTTGATATTGCTTGATCACAAGAGTACTTAGCATATTTCTGTCCTTCTATTCAGGACAAAATGTTCTATAATTGAACAGACTGTCCTTGCATTTGTGTGATATTTATATATTTATATGGATTGTTAGGGGAATATTTGGACTTGTACCTATCTGGACTGAAACTAGGTTTGGTTTTTTTCACCCCTGTTTGGGCTGCCTTGCTTCTTGTCAAACTTGCAAGATTGATGTCAGCCTTACAAAGTAGACCAGACAGGAAACAAGACAAGATGAGCTAAGACTGAAAGTTTTTCTCCTTCACCCCCATCCCTTTTACAACCAAAAATCAGGAAGGGTTTCTTCTGAGCCCCTTGTCCCATCTACCCTCCTGTTGAAGGGTAAGCAGTGTTTTAATTGATAGTTTCCTTGCTTGACTATCATTGCTCTGCCTTCCAAGGTCATTCCTACATACCATTATTATTGGAGGGGGTATTTTTGATTCTTTGGGAGTGGAGTTGATCACTTAGTCTGATGGTACTCAAAGCTATTGTAGCTGAAGTGCCTCAAGGGGTTGATGTATGATCCATGGAGTGGTTGGGGAGAGTCCCTAGCCTTAGAAAGAGGCGTGGGAGATTGGGAAAATGGAGCAGGTCAAAGTACTATGGTATGATGGGGACAGGCATGAGAAGATATGGTGGAAGACAAGAAGCTGGCCATTCTTAGGGAATGCAAGACCAATGTCTTCTACCAATTTTGTGTCTCAGTTCCTTGGTCTCAGCCCCTTGCCAGGCAGCAAACCTTCAGAGGCCCTGGCTTTTACGTTCTACCAGATGAGTCTATACTACTAGTCATTCTGCTATTTAGCACCCTCCCTGCCTGAGTCCATTGACTCCTTTTATGGTTGGCACTGGAGATCCCCAGACTCATGGTCTTGGAGAACTTCAACCTGCCTTTTCTGAAAGTGTGGTCTGAGATAACTCAGAAATTCATGGCCTTTCCTGGTCATCTAGAGCACAACAGAAAACAGTAGTCACACATTGGACTACTGTGCAGGATGGGAATAGTGTATTCATTCTTGCTCTATTTGTTTTCTCTGCAACTTTCAATTCATCAGTCATGATATCCTTGTGATTTGGCTCTGAGGATTTGGGCTGTTGTGCTGGTTGACTCCTTTCTCCCTGGTCGATCCAGTCAGTGGTGACTAGGAAGAGAGAAATCTTACCTTCAGTCCCTTCTGTGTGGGGTACCACAGGATTCAGTATTTTCTTTACTCTTTACAAAGCTACATGAGGCCACTGTGTGATTTCATCTGTCACCATGGGATTAGGCATCATCAGAATGCTGATGATACTCAATTATACCTCTCTGTCCCTGGACAATTAAGTCATGCTGTGGATGTCTTATCCTACTGCCTGGAGGGTGTAAGAGTCTGAATGGGAAAAATAGACTTTAGTTGCCCTCTGGCAAGGCTGAGTGTCTTTGGGTTTTGGGGTTTGCTGGTTCTAGGACTATGCCCTCTTTGTTGCTGGATAGAGTTGCACTATTAGACCAGTGAACAACTTGGGAGTAATCCTGGACTTGCAACTTCTGCTCAAGGAACAGATGGCAGTTGTGGCTAAGAGGCTCTTTGCACAGTTTCATGTTGGGCAACAATTGTTTCTGCTTCTAGATCAAAAGGCTCTGTTCATGGTCAGCCACTGTCTACTCACCTCCTAATTGGACTACTGTAATGCATTCTACATGGGGCTGCCCTTGAAGAGTATCGAAGAGCTTCATCTGCTGCAAAACCCAGAAGTGAGGGTAGTTATGTGTGCTTCTAGAATAGCATATATGACACTTTACTCTGAACTGCACTGGTTGCCTGTTCTCTTCTGGGTCCAATTCACAGTGCTGTTTTGACCTTGAAAGTCCTCCAGTGGCATAGGATTGTGCTATTTGAGGGACCAACTTTCCCCAGTTACATTTCTCCACCCAACTAGATCCTATAGAAGAGGTATTCTATGGCTCCAATCTGCTAAGGAGGAATACAAATCAAAACAAGGTCTTTGAAAAGAGAAAAGAAAAAAACCATCCTTGAGTGGTTTTGCTTTAAACATGAATGCATAGAAATCAAAATCAATTCCACAATTCCAAGAGCTAGGTCAATTGCTATCTAAGTGTATTTAATATCTATTTTAGTACAATTCCAAAAACTAGGTCTTCCTACTATCTTCTTTAAAAACTCTTTTTGGCTTTCTGCAGGGTTTGTCAGCCAGTCCAGAGGTTAAAATTCTTCAGGGTTTGTCAGCCAGTCCAGAGGTTAGAATTTCATAAGCTGACTTGAAACAAACATGCAACAGCCAGAGATCAAACAGCTGATTCCAGTGAAGGATCATGGGTCAGGGCTTCCTCTTAAATCAGGGTTTAGCCATGTGCCTTTGGTCAAAGCATTTGGTCCATTATTTGGCAATGAGCTGCATAGAAGTTCTTCTTGGCTCTACTTGCAGGATCCAGTGGCTGTGGGGGGAAAAGTGTCTTATCATTAAATTTTCTAGCTAATAATTGTTTTTGATATACCTCTGTTTTATAGTTTTATTGTACACCACCCAGAGTCGCTTTTTCATGAGATGTGTGGCCATGTACATTTAATGAATGAATGGGTAAAATTTAGCTTTCTATCTGTGATTATATTCAACTGAAAATGAGTTTGTGAATCAAATTTTACGCAATGTATATCATCAGGACTATTGGAAAAACTAATAGATTAGCAGGTTTTTCAGAAGCAAGAGTGAAGGGGATTTGTTATCTTGAAATAATCCTAAAAATTGAAACTCAACTTTTGCTTTAAGATTTAATTTATTAGACTTGTATGCCACCCTCTCTCCCTAAGGACTCAGAGTGGCTTACAGTATAAAAATGCAATACAATAAATTACTTTAAAAATAATTAAATAGTACAAGTAATGAAACTAAAAACAAGTTAAAATTACATTAAAAAAACCTACCCTCCCTTAGTTCAGTCCAGGCCAGCCTGCTGAAACAGCCAGGTCTTCAGGTCACGGTGGACGGAGCGGAGATCAGGGGCCAATCGAAGACCCAAGGGGAGCTGGTTCCACAGGGTGGGTGCTCCCACCGAGAAGGCCCTACCCCTGGGCACTGCCAGCCGACAATGTCTGGCCGAAGGTACCCCAAGGAGGCCCTGCCTGTGGGAGCGTACAGGGCAATCAGAATGTGATGCCAGCAGAAGACATTCCCGGAAGAACCCCGGACCCAAGCCATGTAGGACTTTGTATGTCATCACTAATACTTTAAATCTCAGATTTCACACCAGTGACAGCCTGTTTTATAATCACAAGCCTGGAATGTCTGAAAAGCAGTTTGAATGAACAGTTTGAGCTGAAGTGAGCAAAGATTAGTCAGAAGCAGACCAACTCCTTGGTGTGCTTCTCATCTTTCTGTTGCCTGATTAACACTTAGATTGTTTTACCCCATTAGTTGCTTAGGATTTAGTAATCATTAGTGAACTTGAAAATCAGCCAGCTACAGTATAAGGGCTGTTATATTCAATTCTGAAGATGGTTACTATTTCTATGTGGCATCATTAACAGCCATGAAACTATATGGGATTGATTAACTTTTATACATTATATATTCACACACACCGAGCAAGCTTATATTGTGCATTATTTCGCTACACTTACTTGAGACATCAATTTATTCTGCTGCCCACAGTTGCCATTTTATGCCTGCTGCTCTAAAAGTGGAGTATAGGACTTGGGATAGGACTTTAGGCATTAAGATTGATTTAAGTTGCACAACTGCTAGCATATGGAGATATAATGAGTGGCTGTATGAAATGAAAAAATCAAAATCCAATAAAGATATCCTACTAGCTTCTTTAAAACCTCTTTTTGACTTTCTGCAAGGGACTTTTAAACAGGATTTCTGTCAGGACATAATCCCATATCCATTTACTTAAAAATACTGTATAGACAATCAAAGTATGGATTTGATTTTTTTAAAGGATCTAAGAAATGATTGTCCAGTAATTGGAAGGCTTTTCAGAAAGATCTGATATGTTGGTGATTGCTGCAGATTATTTCTGCTTCTAAATTAATATTGTCAGTTCCCTAAATGAACATCATGAAGCATTTTAGCAGAAAGTAAACATGCTAGCATTAATGTAGTGTTTAGAATGTTGTGCTAGAATTTGTTCTGTTCATTTTTGTACACCTTCAACGTACAAAAAGAAAATCCCATGCAATGTTTTTCTCTAAAGATGTGATTTTTGTTATTTATTTGGGGGTCAGTTATAAAAATTTTAAACTCATTGTCAAATATTTAAAAAGTTCCTTCTTTGCTCTTTGATGAAATATGTTAACATGTAGTTTTGTTATTTGATTAGTAGGCAATACATGCTGAGAAGCAAACTACTGAGAATTCACCATCTGAGACAGTGGAGAGAGAAGTAATAAAACTTCTCATTGGAATATATGAAATATAAATTAGGTATTTTGAACTTTAAATGAAAATCTGCCCTGAGCTTTATAGCTGATACTTAACTCTGCAATTGCCCTGGGGATATACAATGGTAAATAGAGCTCTCCAAGACTTTTATATCCCTGCTATTGTTTCATTAAAAAATTCACTGATTCTTCCCAGTAATTCAAATAAACTGAGAGAAGAACAGTGAACTTTTTGGCACACATAGACTCTAGACCTCAGTGGTACAGGAGACTTGAATAGAAGATTCTGATAAGGCTACACTATTAGTAGAAGAACAATTCCATTCTGCTGGCCTTTGGCTTAATTAAGAAATGAATTTATTATTTCCCCATGCTTGTTACTATTTCTCTAGGTTTTCTCTGCGCAATATTTATTTTCTCACTAATCTTTCCCCAATATGATGAAATGATATAGCTGGTGGGTCTAGGAATCCAGATGTCACCGAATAAAATGGCAAAGTGAATGGTGCATACATGGTTTTAATTATTTAATATATTAAACATGTTTGTGGGGTCAGAACAAGATGTTCACATGAAGAATGAGTTTATTTATCACATCACCAGCCCAGTAGCCTGAAGTCCCTGTAACTGATTAATATCTGACACATAACAGGAATAGATAGGTTAAAAGAACACAAACCTATATTGAATATCTTATGTATGTAACTTTTCATTTCTGATGCCCATGCATTATGTGGAGGCATTTCACATAAAACAGCAGATTGTTATGGTACCTAGAATCACTTCAGTTAAACTTCCTTATAAGCCCATATCATATGCATCCTTTCCAATGGAGAAATATCCATACCTAACACATAGGCACTAAGCACAGTATAGACAAGGGCATCATTCATCTGGATAAGTTTTTTTGGCTGTCTTCCCCCTCCCCCTAATAATCAGTTTGCTTTTCTCAGTATAAATTTCATGAGGAAATCCCTAGAGTAAGTAGAAGCTGAAATCAGTATAATAACACAGTAAAAGAATGAAATACAAAGTTACATAGGGATATCATTGAATGGATTCCAACGAAGGAAAATGTAGAAATTGGGAAATCTACAGATCTTGCTTTGCCAATTTTCTACTTTGTATAATCAGAAAATATTATCTCTTTGCCATAGTTTACTGTCTGTCTATTAAGGATGAAGTAGGAAGAAAATACTTTCTGTGGAAAGATAAGCAATAAATAAAAAAATAGAATCTGCATACAATATTATGATGTCTTTATCTTACTTTCATTTTAGTTCAGGAAAGGGACTTAAGAGAGCCAATTTGGTACAGTGTTTAAGGCATTAGGCTACAAACTGGGAGACCATGAGTTCTACTCTTGCCTTGGTCATAAAGCCAGCTCACTTTCTTGTGCCAATCACTTTTTCTTAGAGCTAGGAAGAAGGCAGTGGAAAACCAGTTCTAAAAAATCTTGCTAAGAAAACTTCAGGGACTTGGACATGATTGAACATAAAAGAAAAAAGAGATTTCATGAGTAAATAATTCATGATCACTATCAGCACTTAATTTCCAATTTATATAATGTAGTTGTTAAGGTTTCTAAATGTATTATAGATACAGTTTGCATTCTTGGTTGTTCATACACTACAAATTTTAAATAATCTATAGTTCTGGCTAAAACTTCTGATGTCATTGTAAAATTATAATTCACTACAATGAACCATATAATAACCGGAACATTAACTTGATGAAAAATTGTGAATATATTAACATCCCAAGAACAAATGTACTGCACGAAACATTAAATTAGACTTTATTCAGAATCCAAAATACTATTTCTGATGCTAGAAATAAGAAAATGTGGCATCCTCATAGTCAATAAGCTATGCAGAAAACATTATTTAATTCTCAATTAATAGGATATTAATAGGATAAAAGGTTTCCACTGTAAAAAAGTTAGAGAACTTCAACATTAATATTGAACATTAATTCAATGTTATACACTACAGCACTGAGACATATTGGGAAATATAAACACATGTATACACACACACACATTATCAATTCATTTAATGAAATGGAATTGCAGTTACATAAGGTGCAGAAAGGGAATAAGAAATAGTAAGCAAAATGAATTAAATATATTATACAAAAAGAAAAGGAAATATAGTTAAATCTAATTTACACTAACACTAACACTTTTTAAAAAATTACATTTATATGCCGCCCTTCTCCAAAGACTCAGGGCGTATTACAATTTTTGGGATACAACCCAATGCGCTCAGCAATAGCCTTCCATTGTATATGCCTGCTTATTACTAAGTGGCATTTTTACAAAGTCAGTTTATTGCCCCCAACAATCTTGGGTCCTCAATTTACCTACCCCGAGAGATGGAAGGCTGAGTCAACCTTGAGCCTGGTGGGATTCGAGTCTGCACTAATTGCAGGCAGCTGGAACCAAGTGCTAGGCATTTACCAGCCTGCACCACCAAGGCTCTTCATTATATTTCTCACATTTCTCTGATTTTATTTACCTATCCTAGCTTTTGCTATGTTTGTATAGTGCTTTGTGTACTCTGTAATTAATTTTTAAGTCACATAAAGATTTAATTTGAGTTGAGATACAGACACCATTTGTGATAAAGGTTACATACATGTATTTAAAGGACAGCTTTTACTTCTTAATTTTATTCTGCGTACCATGATTATAATACATTATATTGAACAAAACCATCTATTAAAGATCATAGGGTAATAAAGACAAATGCCATAATATCATTCCTTAAAAAAATACTTCCTAATTACTGAGCAAAAAAATTAAATCAATAATTAAAGCAGGATTCAGTAATTAAATCCTGGATTTAGAATTATGAATTTTTAATAAGTTTATTAAAAGGAAAAGATTATAGGAAAAAATAATTATATATTTCAGATTAACACTGGTCTATTTAAAAAGTACTGTTTTCATCCACTACATTCTATGAGAAAAGTTAGGTAAGAACTATGCTTATTTAATTGTTTGCATTTCATTGAATGTAAATGACTGCATGTAGCTACATAAGTGGATCTCTTCTAATTTTGGAAGTGACAGTATTTTTTTTAAATTACATTTATATGCCTCCCTTCTCCGGAGATTCAGGGCGGCTTACAATTTTTGGGATGCAACCCAGTGTGCTCAGCAATAGCCTTCATTCCATTGTATATGCCTGCTTATTACTAAGCGGCATTTTTACAAGGTCAGCTAATTGCCCCCAACAATCTTGGGTCCTCAATTTACCTACCCCGAGAGGATGGAAGGCTGAGTCAACCTTGAGCCTGGTGGGATTCGAGCCTACAGCAGTTGTAGGCAGCTGGAACTTAAGTGCAGGCAATTAACAGCCTGAGCCACCAAGTACTTGACTTAATTGACCTGGGATCCTTTCAAAATGAGAGCTACTAGTAGAGCTTTGCAAAATATTTCAAACTTGAGAAGGCCATTTAGTTTTGTTGGTATGGAACAAAGCCACTGCATTTTGGAGTTTTGCCCTGACCTCAGGACAACAGGATGTTTTATCATTTGTTGCTGTGAATGTCATGGTATCCTCCAATTTGCTAGAAACTTCTTTTTTTTTTAACCTCTGCTGTCTTTGTAAGAAACTAGTTAAAAGGATGGACTGAGTCAAGTAATGAGTATGTGTTTAGAGACCATCATTTTGGTCATAAAGCAAAGAAATTATTTCCCAATTGGTAAGCAAATGTACAGTTCTTTTACATTATTTTATTGTGTGGATGTTCAATTTCATGATAACTATGTAAGATTATTTTGTTGGTGTATCGCTGCATATTGTACTTTCTTTTCAAGAATTTTGCAGTGTGAAAGTGTACCATCAATGTATACATTACAGATAGAGTTATTTATGCTGGCAATCTAGTGTAAAACATATGTTGCCTGTGCTCTATTAAATTATATAAGCAGATTCATGAATGCACAAAGTGTACATGTGCATTAGAAGTGTTATGTATGCAGGTTTGAATGTCATTGGTTAAGTTTGAATTGTTCTTGTAAAATGTCAGAAATGATTGGTTTAAATAGTGCGGGAAAACCCTGCACTCTGATTGGCTGGCAACTGCGGCTGCTGGCTATAAGTAGCAGCACAGTCCAGCCAAATCGGGTCTGTTAAGAGCTGTAGTCACTAATAAACTCTTCACTGAAGCACTCCGCATCTGACCCTTCATGCAAATTTAACACTGGCAACAAAGGTGGGATCCTTCCCGAAGAGAAGACAACGCGGAGAAGAAGCCAAGAGAGATGGCTGTGCTGAACACCCTCCCAGCCCCGTTCGATCCGACGGCAGAAGACTGGGACTTGTATGCAGATCGTTTCCAAATGTATTTGGAGGGAAAGGATCTCGCCGACATTTCCGACAAGCGGAAGAGGGCAGTCTTCCTTACGCACTGCGGTCCAGCCATTTTCAAGATGGCGAAGGCATTGGCGGGAGCTGCAGACGTGAAGGTAATGGACTGGCCCGATTTAGAAAAGTTATTAAGAGCCCATTACGCGCCACAAGTATCGTGCCTCATTAAAAGACACGAATTCTACCGTTGGGATCAAGGGGAAAGCAAAAACGTTAATGACTTCGTGGCAAGTTTAAGGGACATTGGGGGTGCATGTGAATTTATCAACTTAGAAGAGGCCATGTGCGATCGATTTGTTCTAGGCCTAAAAGACAAGGTTTTGCAGAGCAAATTATTAATGAAACCTAAGATCACGCTTAAGGAGGCCATAGAAGAAGCTTCTTCAGCGGAAGCTACCAAGTCCTCAGCAGCAGCCATGAAGAAAATTAACAAGGCTGCAAGCCATCCTGATGTGGAAAAATCCACAACAACCCATTGCGAGCAAATAGATTCTGATTCAGAATGTAGTGAGGTGGAGGAAGGAATTTATAGACTCAGAATGTAGAAGAAAAGAAAAGACCTTGGAAGAAAGAGGCAAGACTTTTACTGCAGAGGTTGTGGGGGCAACCCCGCACTGAATGCAAGTTTCTTGATACCATCTGCCTCCGTTGTGAAAAAAGAGGTCACCTAGCACGAGTCTGCAAATCATCCAGAACTCCACCAAGCAGAAAGCAGTTTCCTGACAAAGATTACAAGCCTAACAACTTCAGTGAGAAAATGGGGTGCAACACAGAAGCAAATGGGAAGAATGAAACTCATCAAAAAGTCACCATTGGTCATTCTTCACCCTTGAGAAGCAGAAAAGTACATGTGAAGGTACTAATTGAAGGAAGGCCTTGCCAAATGGAAGTGGACTCAGGCTCCTATTTATCTATGGTGTCATGGGACACCATTCACAGGCTACTTCCCAACACTCAGAAGAAGCATTTCCAGAAGCAAGCACTGACTCTTAAAGACTACCAAGGGAACAAGATTCCAGTAGTTGCAACAAGAGAATTCATCGTGAAGTTCAAAGGCCACACCAAACATTTGCCCCTGACCATCGTGGACAAGGACCGCCCAAGCTTGCTGGGACTTGAGTGGTTCAATCCACTAGGCATCGAGGTGACTGGCATCAATCACGTGAGCAACAATGAATGGGAGGAGGCCCTGAAGCCTGAGTTTCCAGAGGTCTTCAGTGACGGATTGGGCAAGTATATGGGGACCCCTATCACTTTCAACCTAGATCCCAAGGTGTCCCCAATTCGATTAAAACCCAGAAGGGTCCCATTTGCTTTAAAGGAAAAAAATGATGCACAATTAGATAAACTAATAGCTCAAGGAGTTTTAGAGCCCACTGACCACTCCAGATGGGAGACACCCATAGTCACACCAGTCAAGACTGGTGGGTCAGTAAGAATCTGTGGAGACTATAAGGGGACATTGAACCATGCACTTCCACAGAGCGCATATCCAGTTCCAGTGGTGCATCATTTATTACATTCACTTGGCAGGGATACAGTCTTTGCCAAATTGGATCTGGCCCAGGCATATCAACAACTAACAGTTGATGATGCCACTGCAGATGCCCAAACCATTGTGACTCATAGAGGTGCCTTCAAATGTAAAAGGTTACAGTTTGGAGTAAGCGTGGCACCAGGCATTTTCCAAAGCTTTATGGAAAGGATGCTCCAAGGACTGCCAGGGGTAGTGCCTTACTTTGATGATGTGTTAATCTCTGCTGAAAATGACACTCAATTACAAGAGAGACTCAGAGAAGTCCTTACCAGATTCAAGAAAGCGGGGTTAAAAGTCAAGGAAGAAAAATGTACTGTTAGAACTGACAAGGTTGAGTTCTTGGGCTACATGATTGACAAGCATGGCATCCATCCTACAGATGCCAAGGTTCAAGCAATCAAAGAAGCCCCTAGACCAAAATGCAAAACAGACTTGCAAGCTTTCCTGGGACTCATTAACTTTTATCACATGTTCCTACCTCAGAAGGCAACCATTGCAGAACCATTACACAGATTACTTGACAAAAAGTCTGTTTGGGTCTGGGGCAGGAAGGAACAATCAGCATTTAACAATATTAAAAGAGTAATCACGTGTGACGCTGTACTGATACAGTTCTCTGAGAATTTACCTGTTGTACTGACTTGTGATGCATCCCCTTTGGAGTGGGGGGTTTGAGCCACAGGCTTCCCAGCGGGAGGGAAGCCCCTTTTGCATTTTACTCTCGCACCTTGACCAAAGCGGAGAGGAATTACAGCCAATTGGATAAGGAAGCATTGGCAATTGTTGCAGCTATCAAGAAATTTCATGAGTATTTATATGGGAGAACATTTACCATTGTTACAGATCACAAACCTTTGTTAGGCATTGTGGCAGGAGACAAACCTACACCCACTATCCTGTCACCAAGAATGCTGAGGTGGACTGAATTTCTTGCTGCTTATTCATACAACCTTATTCACAAGCCTGGCAAAGACATTGGACATGCTGATGCCTTGAGTCGTTGCCCACTTCCTTATCACAAGGAGGACTTTGAACCTGAGGCACACACCTTTTTCCTAGAAATTGTTGCCAAGCTTCCAGTACACGCTGCTGAAATTGCCAGAGAGACTGCCAAAGACACTTTATTGGCTCCTATTATAGGCTGGATTAAGAAAGGTTGGCCTCTTCAAGATCTACCTCACCTTGCCCAACCTTTTAAATCCAGGCAAACTGAATTATCTGTATTAAGAGGATGTATTTTTTGGGGTAACAGGGTGGTTATTCCTGCAAAACTGCAAAGAGAGGTTTTGGAAATGTTACATGCGGGTCATCCTGGTATTGTAAGGATGAAGGGATTGGCATCCACCACAACTGATGTTGTCATCAAGCAGCTTAAAAAGCTTTTTGTAACCCACGGGTTACCTGATGTTCTAGTCTCTGACAATGGCCCTCTATTTACATCCAACCTTTGGGAATCCTATTTAGCACAACTGGGTATCAGACATGCCCTGACAGCCCCTGGGCACCCTTCGGCTAACGGCCAGGCTGAACGCATGGTATGTTTTACCAAGGAAAAGCTTCAGCAATTGGGTCCTGGGGATATCACTGAGAAAGTTGAAAAACTTCTTAGTGTTCAACACATCACTCCTAACCCATCAACTAACTTATCCCCAGCAGAGTTGTTGATGGGTAGAAAACTTAGGTCTCCCCTTGATCGCCTTCATCCCACTTACGCACCCAACGCACCACTAGGTTCCACTAGCAAAGTTCGCATGTTCAGTGTGGGTGATTCTGTTTATGCTAAGAACCTTATGGGTGAGCCTTCATGGATTCCTGCTGAAATAACTCAAATCAGGCCCTCGTTCTTACAGGGTACAAACAGAGGATGGAGTCCTCTGGAGCAGGCACATTGATCAGCTTAGATCCAGGTTACCTCAGGAACATCGCAATTGTTCCTCTCTAGTTCCCATACCTAATGCTTTTTGTAGGGGAGGGGAGGAACATGAGGATAATCAGCAAACAAGAATCAACCCCATGTGTAACGAGCCATTACGACAGGAACCATCCCAAAACCTGTCACAATGCCAAAATCCATCCTTACAAGTGGAAGATTGCACATCACTACCTGACTTGGGTGCTGACATTGGGCTGGAGATGGGTTGGGAGGAGAGACCAGATTCTAACAATCAAACAGGGTCTTCTTTCACAGGAAGCCCAACTAGGGAAATGTCAACAGACACATTTCCCCTCTCACTGGGTGAGAACGTTAAAACTTCTGAACCACGAAGGTCTCAACGTACATGTAAGAGCCCCACCTATTTAAAAGAATATATTAGATAGGTTGGGGTTTGAGTATGGACTGAAACTAGTGGGAGGGTGTTATGTATGCAGGTTTGAATGTCATTGGTTAAGTTTGAACTGTTCTTGTAAAATGTCAGAAATGATTGGTTTAAATAGTGCAGGAAAACCCTGCACTCTGATTGGCTGGCAACTGCAGCTGCTGGCTATAAGTAGCAGCCGCAGCCCAGCCAAATCGGGTCTGTTAAGAGCTGTAGTCACTAATAAACTCTTCACTGAAGCACTCCGTATCTGACTCTTCATGCAAATTTAACAAGAAGAGCACCTCAATCCAAGAGTTAAAGAAACATATTATTCCTATTATGTTGTTCTTCAACTGTAAGTCCATTTCTGTTTAGACATCGTTGGACTCTTTTATGATAATTTATAATAAAGCCCAGAATCACTTTACAAGTGAGGTGAATGGCAATTAAATGTAATGAACAAATAATGCTGCACAAAGCATGCATTGTTTCCACTGTTTACAATAGACTTTTTAAAAAGTGGTTTTTTAAATATTTCTAAAATTTATATCAGGCATTTTTTTCTTTGGGTTGCACACAGAAAATATTCAGCACTGACAACCACTCTGACTAGGTTTGGGGAGTATATTCTGAATTCTAGTTTCTTCCTATTGAGGAACTAATAAGTTTTCACATTTACTTTCTTTGAAACACAGCTGACTCAAAACATTCTGTCAGATTCTTTTCATTTCTTTCTTTGGGTACTTCATGTACATCCCTTCTTGGCAACTATTTAAGTACAAGGCACTTTTGAAATAAAGACTGCCCTCTAACAAGACATATAAGCATCTGAAATTTAAAAACAATTGGTTTTGGGTTTTTTTGTTCAGCATTTGTAATCTGATGCAAGTTCAGGTTTTTCCTTTCCAAGATGGCTTTGAGGGCAAATGTTTACATAGGGTAATAAATGTAGGAATTTGCTTTAGTAAATAATTGGGATAGCCTTCTTGGCAATTCTTCCTTGTATTAAGTCTTGAGAAAACACATATTTAACTATTTAGTTGACTATTTTCATCGAACGAGCATAAAGGTAAAGGTTCCCCTTGCACATATGTGCTAGTCGTTTCCAGCTCTAGGGGGCGCTGCTCATCTCCATTACAAAGCCGAAGAACCAGCACTGTCCAAAGACATCTCCGTGGTCATGTGGCCAGCATGACTAAATGCTGAAGGCGCATGGAACGCTGTTACCTTCCCACCAAAGTGGTCCCTATTTTTCTACTTTATATGCTTTCGAACTGCTAGGTTGACAGAAGCTGGGGCAAGTAACGGGAGCTCACTCCGTTACACGGCGCTAGGGAGTTGAACCACTGAACTGCTGACCTTTCTGATCAACAAGCTCAGCATCTTATCCACTGAGTCACCACGTCCCTCCTAATCAAGCATACCAGAGAACAATAATCTTGTTGGAAGATTATTGCCAGTCTTTCTAATTAACTCTTCTACTCAAATGTTAAAATCCAAGCTGATCTATCTATAGTTAGTCCTCAATTTATGGCCATAATTGCACCCAAAATTGCTGTTGTGAGTCATGGTAAACATTAAGCAGGTCACCATGTGACCATGTCTGATTTGTGTGGTGGTTGTTAAGTGAACGCCAAGGTCAATAAAGCAAAGACTATGGTCACTAAGCAAAATTGTCTTCTTCAATATTTTGTTTTTTTTGCTGGAAACCAAAAGTAAATGCCAGAAACTGGGAAAAATGCTGAAAAATTGCATGGCTTTGGGACCCTGAAAACAGCTGTAAATGTGAGTTAATTGCCATGAAATGTGATCATGGGACTGTGTTGTGTGTGTGTTTTTGGCTGACAGAACTCCAGAACTAGATTGTAAGTAGCTCTGTGGAGGTCTGTCATCAGGGGTGGGATTCTACCAGTTTGGGCCAGTTCTATAGGATCGATTGTTATGATTCTGCGCAGTTTGAAGAACCAGCAAATTGTTCCCCTGGCTGGCCCTGCCTCTCCTTTCTCAGTCAGTCCTTATTGTGCAAGTGCAACATTGCGTGCATGCCCGACATCGCTGACTGCATTCTTCTCTGCCCAGTCACTCCTTAAGGTGTTTCTTTTTTTCCCTCTCTTGACGAACAGTTTTTCCTATGATCAGCTCCTTGCTGTCTTACTGTTTCGCCCAGGAGACTTCCCTGAGACCCAGGAAGGCAAAAAATGGAGGGGGCGCAGTGGGGGGTTGCTGTGTGCCCCCCCAGCTCAGTTTTTTTCCTTCCTGAGCCCCAGGGAAGCCTTCTGGAAGCAAAAACGAGCCTCAGAAGGAGGCTTCCCTGAGGCCCACAAGGCCAAAAAAATGGGGGAGGGGTTTTGCTGCCAAAAAAGAAGCCACACCCACCCAGACACATGGCCACGCCCACCTAGCCACACCCACAGAACCAGTTGTTAAAAAATTTGAATCCCACCCTGTCTGCCATAACTTTGAATGTCAATAAGAACAGTCGTTAAGCAAGGACTGCCTGTTGGTTGTTTTGAAATTTGCATGGAATTGGGATCATATTTATGATTCTACATCTCTCCCTCTCTCTCCCTCCCTCCCTCCTTCTCTCTCTCTCTCTCTTTCTCTCTCTCTCTCTCTCTCACACACACACACAAGGTCAGGTAGTCACTAATTACCTTTTGGCCAAATTACTGACTTTAGAGACTGGTCAGTCAATCAATGCTTAGTTTCTGGCCTTAGGTTTCTCACAGGAACACAAAATGCTAACCTGCTCATTTAGAATTCCTGACCAGCAGACAGTTAGTGATTGATATGTAGATATTCTGGGAACTCCCTTTTTTGTCTTCATCAGATGTAAAAGTATCTAATGATGGCAACACAACCTTATTAGAATGAAGTTTCAGAGTAACAGCTTTGATTATTAAGAGTGAAGTGGATGTATCTTATCCAAAGTACGTCATCTGGAAAAGCCTAATGTTAAAAATGTTTGAAGTGTAATAAAATAAATAACCACATATATTCCAATAAAATATATGCAAACTTGAATGTATCAAATAGCTGTGCAATGCTGAATTTTATTTTAATTATTTATAAGAACAGTTATTCTGTGGGAATGTTCACCACACTGGAAAAAATTCATAGAGGAATGCACTGAGTTTTACATAAAGGAAACATCTGTTTCTCCACAATTTGCAATTAAAAGTGCCAAACCACAACAAAAGTTTTAATGTGGACTCATTCACATAATGGCTACCAGTTCCTGTCATAATATACTAATCAGATCAGACATTTGTAAGTGGTACAGACTAGCATGTTCTGCTTCCAAATGCCCACCACATGAAACGCTATAAGAAGAATTTGAGCTCTGAACAAATGTTAAATTTGAGAACAGAAAGAAATGTCAGATGAAAGAGAAAAGGGAACGTCCCAGGAAATGTAATTTCCCCCCCTAGCAGGCAGCTTTGGAAAAGAAAAACACTGAAGCACTGTGCCTCAAAACCCAAATCAAAAAGGTTTACAGAAAAGCTAAACTTGCGTGAATGACCCTTATTGCTGGATTAAGAAAAGGCTGGAGTGAACTGATTTCATCTCTTAATGTTCCAGGCACTTTTCCATACTTGCCAATGAAAAGAATGGATCTTTTAAGCACTTTATCTAAAACAGTCATTCTAAATGAGCCATTGTTGTAGAGATTACTATTACTTATTTTTATATAGATAAAAATGATTTTTATGGGTACAAGCAGGGACATTTCCAGGGCAAGGGGCAAAACTCCAGTTTAGGCTATAATTCACATTTAATAGGATCATAGAATCATAGGTAGAAGAACTGGAAAATATCTTTCTAATACTCCACCAGTGTAGAAATCTGCTACCACTACATTTCTGTAGTGTAGGGGTAGGGAGTGGGGGTGATTTTAGTATACTTTATTATATGATTCTTCTTGTATTGGTTTTATATGGGCTTTTATATTCTGTAAACCGCCTTGAGTTGCCATGTGCGAATAGGAGGCAATATTAATTCCCTAAATAAATAAATAAATAAAAATTTCCATCAGAGGAGAATCGAACAACTTCTTAGTGTTGGAAGAAATATCCATCTGGTTCAGCTCCAAGCCAAAAGAAAGACACTGGAAACATGGAGGCTGATTGGAAAGATGGTTTAATAATGAAGCAGAACCACCAAGCACATGGGTCTGGTGCAGTTGACCAAATGGAGCTGAGAGTGAGGGGTTTTTATACCTTCTCTTGGGTTTTGCACTTGAGCTTTCTGTTCCTGTGCAAGAACATGTATTCTACTGGCTGTTGTCAGACTCCCATGGGGCCATGTGCAAATCCTAGGAGTTTGAGCTAAGTTTGGTTGAAGTTTCTGAGGGTGATGCAATGAAGGAACTTGTGTTCTGAAAGGGTGTTGGGCAATTTCTATTATGGCTTAATGGCTTTGTCTTGGTTTGGATCTTGAGTATGAGCTTTCTGCTGAGTCAGACAGAAGACAGACTTCATTTCTGTTGAATGATTATTGGGCGATTATTGGTGGGTACAATAAAAGCAGAAAAACAGCCATGTTTTGCCACCCTTGCCACCATGAGATATGCTGTAGCTCATATTTGATCATCCCTATCATTTGCTAATGGCAGTCTAAGTCATGGAATATAAAACTATTATAAAAAAATCTTTCTCAGCTCCATTCTTCCAATAGTATTGATACTTGCTATGCATCCTGTAGGGTGTACAACACAGTAACTGAGGAGTCCCTCCATGGTTGCAACAATGAAATGATTCAGTTTTAGAATTTCTTTTTTTCCCCTGACAGCTAATAGTAGTAACTCCTTTTACAAGCAACTAAGTGTTCCTGAATATTTTTTCCCATCTGTATGAGAAAAATGGTATCAACTATGTGATAGTATTCCATAAACTGACATGACTATTGAGAACATATAGTATACCTTCAGAATATCTTAAAGGGCCTGTGCGGTAGCCTAATTGTAGAAACAAAACTATACTTTCCATGACCATGTTATTTTCTCTTATTCTATTAGAATGAGATTTCCATTACAGTCATCCCCCATTTTTCCTCTTAAAATCCAGAATAAAGATGTGCTTTTGGACTATGTAAGATCTCTTGTAGTACTAGACATTATTAATGAAAAGGGGAATTTATTTAACAAAGTAGCACAGTGCATATTCTGTTTTATATTTATACTTCTTATTTAATTATTTATTGAATCTTTGTGCATCTCAATAAATGATTTTGAATGGCTTAGAATTCCAAAACTATAGAAACAATTAAAACAATAAGAAGCATTTTAAAAAGAATAAAAACATTGAAATAAACATGCACAGCAACTGAGATACTTAACTAGTTAACAATAAAACCAAGGAACAGGACCCTTAACATATTCAATACTGCAGGCTTGGGAACAGAACCAAGTTTTTAAAGCCTTAGAAAAGGCCAAGAGGATTGGCTCATTCTAATCTCTGAGGGGAGATTATTCCACAGAGCAGGAGTTAATGCAGAAAAAGCCTAGTCCCCACCAGCCAATACTCTTTGATTGATGGAATCAGCAGCATGCACAATCTGTAGATTGAATTGGATGGGTAAAGACTGTTGGGAAAAGGTAGTTCCTCTGGAATTAAGGTATCTATCATACAGAGATATACCTTATAAATATTCAAATATGCTCAATAAATTTTTTTAATGCTAAACTCTTCAGAACAGAGATTTTGTCATAATCTCATCACTAAATTTTGAAAAATTGGTAGTGAAAGTGAAATTGGTAGCAGGCATTCTTAAGAGTTAGGAGTTTGTTCTGGTTGAGTCTTATTTAAGCTTCTCTGCAATTATTTGAAAGATGTACCTGCTAAGTTGTATTTTTAGTAGTAACCCAATTAAGACATTCATAGCTGTTCTGTAACTGCAATCCTTGCAATAAGAAATGCTGAGTAGTGAATTTGATCTCTATTAAACAAACAAACGCATAATAGCGATGACTGTCATTGCTAATAAAACTACAGGTGAGACCTAGTTGTTACGACTTGCACAGTAATGACCTAAATTTATTCTAAAATGATACTTTAATCTAGTAATACTATTCTATGTTACTTCCCACTGAGAGGAAGGCATAGCAATGAAAGGAGAAAATGTAATGTTGCGCAGTGATCTATCAAACTAATTGGATTATCAGGGGTAACAGAATACTATGCCTGTTTCCTTGACTTATTTCTGTTTTACACTATATGCAAAAAAATACCTTTGTAGCTGCATAGATGGAAAAACTACTGTGATCCAGAACTTTGCTATTGATTGCAATGCATGGATTAATTGATTGACTATGATCATTGACTATTAACTCTTAGTGACCATACTAGTATATTTTTTTCTAGTCGGATTTGCAGAAAATCTGGTTTTTCTAATGATACATGCATTGCCACTGTCATTGCTGCTGCTCGTTCTCTTATTTTCTCATCATCTGCTTTTCTTGTTATTACAAAGTTCTTCGAAGAGCTAGGTGTTGAATAATCTACATGACATATAATTACATTGTGTTGTTTATGCTTCACTTGTTCATTTTCTTGGCTATTCATGGTATTCTTAGACATCTTCTCCAACAGTACAAAAGAATCAATATTTTTTTCTATTCTGCTTATTCCAAGGCCAATATTTGCTTCCATAGAGTGCAGCTTGGCTGAACTTATACAGTATTTTGACTTTGTAGAAAGACAAAAGGATAGGAAATAAAAGATACGTTTGATCAAATTGAATTTTGACTCAGTCTAATATGAGACAAGGGTATGTCTCATCCAATACTGGGGAAGAAGATAAAGGGTTGGGGCTAAGTTTTGAGAGAACAAGTGATGTCAGAAAATTTCTACCAGCTATGAATGACATTGAATAAGTTTAGACCTCTAAATCCAGAGAGGTCTAAAATGCTAAAATAACTTACAATGGTCTAGTGAAATCTTTTTTTAAAACAAGTTTTATTCAGTTTTCTACATTTTAATATCTCTTTTTAGTGAACAGCATGATTACAAGTTTCACATATACATTCAAATATGACCATAATTACATATTCAATTTTTGTATTCAATTTCTTATCTTAACAATGCTTTTATACATTTTCTATTTTATTATATTATTCCAAATGCTTATCTCATTATTTAATTCACATATATTTACTTCATAATTATTATACTTTAGTACTTTTAACTGTCACATTTGTATATTCCTCTTAAATTCTGATTAATAACACTCCTTCTATAAATTGGTTCCCCCCTAAAATATCAGTTTAAGTGCACCACCTCTAAGTTACATATTCATTAATTATCTCCCATTTTAAATCCCATTAAATGTTTAACATTTTATTACCTAAAACATTAAAATTAATAATCCCATTTAAAACTACATAACATATATAAATCAGATTCTGCATGGTTTCCTCTTTTTAATTTCATAAGGTTTATCTACAATTTCAGAAAAAAAGGACATATTAATCTACTCATTTAATCCTAAACCCTGATGTTAATTCCATTTCAGCTCTCCTCCTATATCATTTCATTTATTTCAGAATATTTAAAATATTTCAATATATTTAATCCATTATTTGTTACAATTATCTCTATGCATAAAGGAAAAGAGCACTGAATTCCATTATCAAAAAATAGCAGTTCTATTTTCCATCTTTTCAATCTATATGTCCCCATTTCACAACTACAAATTTATTTGTTACCCACCAGCACCTTGCAGAATCCTCTCTCCAAATATCCATCAGCCATTATCTCTATGTCTAATTAAACAATTTTTCCCATTTTTTTAGAATTCCCATATTTCTGTTCCCAAGTCCTGTTTCTTATCCCTTCTTTCCCCTTGTATTTTCCCCTTTATTCTTTCACTCCAGTTTTTACCCCCTCTCTATTTATAACTCCCTTCCGTGCTTCGAATTTCTGCTGATTCTTTTCCTCTTTTTTAATTTTCCAGATATTTTCCTCTATTCAATTTCCCAAATCTCCAATATTTATTTCCAACTCTTTTCCTCTTTCTTTCCAGAGTTCTTTGTTTTCATTGGTAATTAAAGATGGCCCCTTCTATGATTTGCTCTATCTCCTCTTCTGTCCTTTGTCTTTGTTGTTCATACTCTGCAATCACATTTTCAATGAATTTTGAAGCAAAACCTAGCATTTCACTTCGTTCTTGTAATATTTCTTTCGTGTTTCTAAGTTCCATTTTAATGCCAGAAGAGCTATCACCATTTTACAACTTTCTAATTAGCAATTTAGTCCAAATAGTGCCTTTAAAGTTAATTTCCAACAGTCAGCTTTTATTTTCTTCCTCTCAAGTTTTAATCCTCAGCTAATCCAATGCCAAATCCATATCAGAATCAACAATTAATCCAAGGGCAGAACTTTTCTGTTTCTTTCTTTGTTTCAATATTTCAATTTTTCAAAGTTCTTGTTTTATTGTATCAATTTTCCTTACAGTTTTAAGAAACAGAATCTTTTGAAGGAAAAACAAGTTAGATTTAACTCAGATGGCATTCTTTGTTCTGACAATCTTCCAAAACGGTCAGATCAATTGATATTAAATTTTCTTTTTAACAATCTATAGTTCAGTTTATTAGTGCCTATATAGAATCAA
Source organism: Naja naja (assembly GCA_009733165.1). Lineage (NCBI taxonomy): Eukaryota > Metazoa > Chordata > Lepidosauria > Squamata > Elapidae > Naja > Naja naja. The sequence goes on from CM019153.1 coordinate 10,731,474, forward strand.
AATATACTTATCCAAATTGATTAGATGATTCCTTCTCCAGCTTCTACCTTTCTCAGTTCAAAGCCCGCCGCTGTCAAAAGCAATTCACACCTTTTTTTCCTCTTTCTATTTGCCATTTTATGTCCTTCCTTGAAAATTCTTTGAAATGTTAATCCTGGGGGTACCTTCCATTTAATTATATCATCTCATTCCTCCTGCTGTTCGCTTCTTTCTCCCTCTCCTGCACAAACTTATTCCAGTCTAATCTTCCCCTTCAGGGAGGTCATTTTAGACCACTGCTTCAGGTGTCTTCGGGAGGGAGCAATTGCCGAGCTGGGCAGGGGATTTGCAACTCCCCTCTACCTGGCTGATGGTCTCCCCTTCCTCTGCCACCCCTATGAGGCAGCTTCTGCCCCAAATCTGGTCAATCGGGGGTCTCCAATGCCGAAGCCATGCACAGTCATGGTCAGCGGTCTGTCTTTGGGGAAGCTCAAAACTGGAAGCCCCAATGGCCTAGTGAAATCTTGTTTGTGAGATCTGTAAGGAATCATGGTGACCAGCTGAAGTGACAGATATTTGGAAAAGGGCATTTTTTTTAACAAGGTACCACAAGTTATGCCAGACCAAAAAAACGATTCACAAGTTTGCCTGCACTTACTTGAAAGCCTGTTTTTCCTTCACTCCCTCTTATGTTCCAGTAGGCAGCTTGAAATTCTTCTTAATGTTTTGTTTGTTTGGGGGATTAAAACAGATTGATTTCCCTGTAGTAATCTATGTATACTTTCTTTTGGACATTTCTGAGACTTTCTACATCATTTCAAAAAAGGACAAAATGATGATGATCCAGAGAATTATACTGAATAGTATGTCTGATCTTGACACCTGAAAAGATTATATAACATATAATTGACTATGGAGATTCAAAATTATCCAGGTCATGATTGTCTCAAAAGTGCTTTTTCAAAAGGCAACTGGACTTTGCTTTTCCTTGTGGAAGACGTTTAGCTTCTCACCCAAGAAGCTTCTTCAGAACTGACCATTCAGTCAGAACTGAAGAAGGTTCTTCAATGAGAAGTGAAATGTTCTCCTCAAGGAAAATGCAAAGTCCATTTGCCTTTTGAAAAAGCACCTTTGAGTCAACAAATAATTGAGGAATTAGTCTATAATCTAAAATATGATGCAATATTTATTTATTACACATGCATAATACTTTCTATTTTTAAAAAGTCAAACTTAAGACTTGTTAATAGCAAATCTTTGCACATTAAACTTCATCTCAACTTTTTAATGAAGTTACATATTTAATATTTATTTATTTATTTTGTCAAAAGCTTACAATACAATAGAAATAAGAATGAACATAAGTTTAAATATAAGAAATAGGAACTAATTATTAGGGACAATAGGATAGGGACAGTAGACACAATTGTGCGCTTATGCACGCCCCTTACAGACCACTTAGGAATGGGGTGAGGTCAATAGAGGTTACTTTGAGGGTAAAGGAGTAGGGGTTTGAGCAGGTGACAACAGAATCAGGTAGTGAGTTCCAGACATTGACAACTCTGTTGCTGAAATTGTATTTGCGGGAGCATCTCCTGCCGACATCAAATGCCGATCGCCTTGTGCGTGCGCACAGACAGGGACTCCTTGGGGTGCCATCCGCAAGACAGTGTCGGCTGGCGGTGCCCTGGGGGAGGGCCTATTCTGTAGTGGCTCCCGCCTTGTGGAACCAACTACCCTTGGAGCTTCGTTTGGCTCCTGATCTCTGCTCCTTCTGCCGCGATCTAAAAACTTGGCTGTTTGAGCAGGCCGAGCTGGACTGACTTTGGGGGGGGGGTGTTTTAAATTGGGTTTTAGTTGTTTGGGCTTGTTTGGGTTTAATTGTTTTTTAAATTATTTATTGTTCATATTTTAGTTGTGAGCCACCCCGAGTCCTTCGGAAGAGGGGGCGGCATACAAGTCCAAATAAAATAAAATAAAAAATAAATATTTCCTGCAATCAAGTTTGGAGTGGTTTACATTAAGTTTATATCTGTTGTGTGCTCTTGTGTTGTTGTGGTTAAAACTGAAATATTCATTAACTGGTAAGACGTTGTAACATATGATTTTATGTACTATGCTTAAGTCCAATCTTGGCCAGTGTAGTTAAAGGTTGTCTAAGTCTAGAATCTCAAGTCTGGTGGTATTCTGTTGCAAACAGAGGAATGTAGTACTCTTCTGGTAAAGTACTTCTGGACTCGCTCAATTGTATTTATATCTGATATACAGTGTGGATTCCAGACAGCAGAACTGTACTCAAGTATTGGTCTAGCAAAGATTTTGAATGCCCTAGTTTGCAAATCAGTATTACCACAAGAGAAGCTTCATAAAATTAGATTTACATATATTTACCAATATATATTTATATATATTGGGATTATTTTATAGACATATTTCAGCAAAACTTTAGACAACTTATTGCATGATATAATTAGCAAGTATGGCAGAATGACATGAAAATTACATGACACATAAACAGCCCCAAAAAGTATACTCCAGGTATGCTCATCAACAGCACCACATCAAATTAGCATGAGATATTAAGCAGGTTAACACAAGATATAGTGGTAAGGTTCATGCTTGTAACCATAGCTTGTGAAACAAGCATAATGAATAATAAATGAAACATAGAGCAAAGAAAAATGGTTAAATATAAATACAATTCTAATACTACTAAATAACTATCCAGAATTAAAACTGTAATGTGATTAAATGAAAGATGAAAACTAAAATATGGCCTAAGCTCTTACAGATAAGATTTATTCAGATGTTAAAAGATACTTTGAAACTAATGTAATAGAACACAACCACCAGCAAATCTTAACGTTTCCTTCAGTGAAATTATCTATAGGTTCACTAGCATTTTTCTCCTAATCACATCATAAAAGAGCAATTAGGGTTTAGATCAACTACCTGTCCTTTCTCAAGGGCAAACATAGTGTTTGAGAGGCACTTTCTGAAATCTGCTTTCAAGGGATGTTGAAGCCACTGTTTGAACACATGAACTGCATGCCATGAGAGCTAAACTGACTCTGTGTTCTTCAATATTGTTATCAACTTTTGGGGGAAATTGAAGATTAATACAGCTGTAAAAACTATTGCAAAGTGAAACAAAGAATAGTAGAAAGCATGAGTAAAAAGTGGAAAGAAAAAATAGAGAATAAAAATAAAGTTGGAAAAGAAATTAAAGTAAGAATTGTAAAGGAAAAAAGAAAGAAAGATCTAAAGAAGGACTTACGGAGGAAGAAATGGTACACCAACTGAAATGGAGGTCACAAATAGCAGAGTGAACCACTACAGCAGAGAATGAAGAGTCACTGAGTAGACTGTCTCTTCAAACCTTTCCAGACCAAGGAGAGGATAGGAGATCACCCACAAGTGCTCCAAGCAGTTGCTGTTTGTGAGGAAGTTGCCAGACAAATTCTCTTTGGAGAATTTTGAGCACTGGGAGATAAGGGAATAGACACCTTGGTCAAACTGCATTTGGTGCCTTAGAAAGGACACTAAAGCAAAGTTTACATGCACAACATGTAGAGGCAGCTAGGAAAAAGCTAAGAAGCTGGGTGAGCAGTATAAAAGAGCCTTGGTGGTGCAGGCTGTTAAATGCCTAGCACTTAAGTTCCAGCTGCCTGCAATTACTGCAGGCTCGAATCCCACCAGGCTCAAGGTTGACTCAGCCTTCCATCCTCTCGGGGTAGGTAAACTGAGGACCCAAGATTGTTGGGGGCAATAAGCTGACTTTGTAAAAATGCTGCTTAGTAATAAGCAGGCATATACAATGGAATGAAGGCTATTGCTGAGCGCATTGGGTTGTATCCCAAAAATTGTAAGCCGCCCTGAGTCTTCGGAGAAGGGCGGCATATAAATGTAATAAAAAAAAAAAGATATTGCCACATGAACTATTGAAAGAGAGCTACATTGTTTCTGTTAACATAAGTTGTGAAACATGGTTTTTCCAAACGGTTTTCCAAGTTTAATAAATAATGCTTAGAAGACGGAAATGAAATTTAAAATAATCTTGCTGAGTGAGACAAATGAGCTAAAAATAACAGAATGAATATCAACAGAAACAAATGCAAACTTATCTATCTATCAAGCAGAAATCAAATGTACAGATAAAGGGTGGCTACGTCTAACTTCATAATAGTAACCATGAAATGATATTAGAACAGAAGTTGCTTACAAATAAATGAGTCAGCAAAGAGATATAAGTGCAAATAAGGCAATGGCAATTTAGGCTATGTTTAGTGGAAATACCTTTTTCAATCATGACAATTTTAGTTTGCACAGATAAATGCCCTTCATTTACCTATGCCCATCATGATGTCCAGTTTGAAAAGAATTCTAGGAAAACAAATAGATTCAGACACTCATAAACAGGCTGATTAAGGAGTGAAAATTAACTCCAGTGTATAAAGACTGAAGGATCTGGAGCACTTTTGTTTTGAAAGAAGATATAATATCATAAAAAGTCAATAACCTTTACTCTATTATAGCACAACATGGAATGATAGGTTTTAAACTAATGGAATACATATAAATTAATTATTTAATATTATATAATTATAATTAATTTGTGGAGATATAGCATCACAGTGGCAAACACTCTAGATAGGAAAATAGATTGATTTTATTTTTTTACCAGTTGGTCATAAGATATCCATGTAATTATGTAGGTAAGATTTTTGTTTTCTGTTCAGGTTCTGGTCATACCTAGGGAAATTCAAAGGAAGAAATCCTATATTATAAATATGAATATTTTGAGTTGTATCACAGAAATAAATGGGGATATTTAGAGGAGAGTAAAGAACAACTATGAATTTCTGGACAAGGATAAATATGATGAAAACGAATATGGCTTCCCAAAGAGAATGATGCCGAGGATAAAATGATTTTTAAAATAAACTTATAGATAATTAACTTTCCTCATGAAAGTTGGTTTTTGATGGGAAACAGAGAAATCACAGTTCAAGAGAATATAGTTCAGAAAGTTAAATGAAATATCTTTCAGAAATAGGCATGATTTGGATTTCAAAAAAACTTGGCTACTAAAGTTTCTGAAGTAGAGGTTTTACCAAGATGCTTTCAGGTCATAATCCTGAAAGTCTGATTTATAAAAGAAAATCTAGCTCTTTTAGTCGAAATTAAATGAAGTATTGTTACAGAAAGAAATATTTTCTCGAAAATACTTGAAACAAAAGAAGTGATCTGAGAATGGTTTGGAGGAAAGCAAGCCTTTATAGATACAATATAGTTTTGAACCTAGGAAGAGGCAATTGAAAATGCGGAATACATTGAATGAAATGAAAATAAAGAAGAATTAAGGAACTTCTGAGGACTATCAATCAGAATAGAGCTGGAAGGGATGTTGGAGGTCTTCCAGTCCAGCCCCCTACTCAAGCAGGAGACCCTAGGTGGCTGGCCAGTCTTTTCTTTAAAATCTCCAATGAGAAACACCTCAACTTCTGAAGGCAACTTGGTTCAATGGGTAATTGTTCTTGCTGTTAGGAAGTTCCTCCTTAATTCCAGTTTGCGTCTCTCCTTGATTAGTTTCCATCCATTGTTTCTGGTCCTGCCTTTTGTTGTTTTGGAAAACAAGTTGACCCCCTCTTTTTTGTGGCAGCCCTTCAAATATTGAAATATTTCCATCATGTTACTCCTAGTCCTTTTTTTCCCTCTAGACTGTCTCAACATACGTCCACACAAAAATCACCACAACGATGTAATCCCCAAATATAACTTCAAAAAAGGCAACTACGATCTTATAGACAATGATCTCTCATCCCTTGATTGGCAATTTCTATTCACTGGATGCAATACTGTTGAAGACCATTACAATATATTTTTACTTGAAGTCAAAAGAGTCATCAAACTATATGTACCAATAACTACTCCCAAAACCAGAAAAAAACAGATTACCCATAACAATAAGGAAGCTTCAATCCAAAAAGAGATCACTTTGACGAAAAAACAAATCTGGTCATGTTGTCAACTTCAAAAGGTGATACAAAAATTTATGCCACCAGATAAAGACTGAATGCACCAATTATCACATTAAACAAGAGGAAAACCTTCTATACACCAATTCCACCCACGCTTTCTACAATTTTGTAAACAACAAACTGAAAGACTCAAGGTCCATCCCACCCCTGAAAGGACCTGATGGTAAAGATTGTAACAATGACACCATTAAAGCAAACCTCCTTAACACATTATTTGGTTCAGTATTTGTAAACAGCAATGGATCATGCCAAGTATTTCTTATTCGAACCACAGACAACTACAATGATCTAATAAATATAGATTTTACAGAAGACAATGTTGAAAAAGCACTACACAATCTAAAACCATCTCTATCTATTGGACCGGACCGAATACGTGCCTACTTCTTAAAAATGCTATCTGCTGCCATAGCCGAACCTATAAGCATAATCTTTGAAAAATCTTTCAAGACTAGCTCCTTGCCAAACCTATGGTCACAAGCCACAGTCATCCCCATTTTCAAAATGGGAGACCCCAGCCTAGTTGAAAATTACAGACCAATCTTCTTATGCTGCATCACCTGTAAAGTCATGGAATCAATTATTAACCAATCCATTATCCTCCACTTAGAGACAAACAATGTACTCTCTAATCAACAATTTGGTTTCAGAAAAAAACTATCTTGTAATCTGCAACTCTTACACTGCAAAAACATATGTTCTACACAGCTCCATCAGGGCAAAATGATAGACGCAATCTACATAGACTTCTGTAAAGCCTTTGATTCAGTGGTACACAACAAACTACTATTAAAACTAAAATCTTATGATATCTCTGGACACCCACATAACTGGATAGAAGCATTCCTGTCAAACAGACAACAAATGGTCAAAATTGGAAACGTCCTATCAAATTCTGTACCTGTCAACAGTGGTGCCCCTCAAGGCAGTGTTCTAGGACCAACTCTCTTCAAACTCTACATAAATGAACTCTGTGATCATATTAAGAGCAATTGCGTTCTCTTTGCTGATGATGTAAAGCTATTCAACACCACAGATAATTCTGCTACCCTTCAAAAAGACCTTGACTATATATCAGAATGGTCAAACAAATGGCAACTTCAAATCTCAACAAATAAATGCTCTGTTTTACATATTGGCAAAAAAAATCAGAAAATAAAATACAAGCTGAATAGTCAAGACCTTGTTGATGATCCAAACTTTGTCAAGGACCTCGGAGTACTCATCTCAAAAGATCTAAGGGCTAGAGCCCACTGTAACTAAATAGCCAAAAAGGCATTAAGAGTTGTTAATCTAATCCTACATAGCTTTTTCTCTGGTAATATCACACTACTAACTAGAGCATACAAAACATTTGCTAGACCAATATTTGAATACAGCTCACCAGTCTGGAACCCACATTACGTATCTGATATTAATACAGTTGAGAAAGTCCAGAAATATTTCACAAGAAGAGTTCTCCACTCCTCTACTCATTGCATAATACCTTATGCCACCAGACTTGAAATTCTAGAACCTAGAACTACGCCGTCTTTGGTCCAATCTAGGTATAATATATAAAATCATACATTGCAATGTCCTACCTGTCAATGAATACTTCAGCTTCAACCATAACAATACAAGAGCACACAATAGATACAAACTCATGGTTAACCACACCAAACTTGATTGCAGGAAATACGACTTCAGCAACAGAGTGGTCAATGTCTGGAATACTCTACCTGACTCCGTGGTTTCTTCCCCAAACCCCAAAAACTTTAACCCTAGACTGTCTACTATTGACCTCACCCCTTTCCTATGAGGTCTGTAGGGGGCCTGCATAAATGCATCAAAGTGCCTACCGTCCCTGTCCTATTGTTTCTTTTATTTTCTTATATGTATCCATGTATTTATAACTATGTTTATATTTATACCTACTATCTTGTAAGCAATTGACCAAATAAATAAATAAATAAATAAATAAATATTCTTGCAACTAACTGTTCTTCATATATTCTTGTCTCTAGGCCCTTGATCATCTCACTTGCTATTCTTTGCACTTTTCCCAAAGTCTCAACATCTTTTTTTTAATAATGCAGTGACCAAAACTGGATGCAGTATTCCAGGTGTGGTCTTACTAAGGATTTATAAAGTTATACTAATACTTCACATATTTGATGAGTTCCCCTTCTATTCCCTCATTTAAGTAATTTATGAAGATATTGAAGAGTACTGGGCCTAAGACAGAACCTTGTGGTACCCCACTGCTTCCTCCCCTCCATGTAGATGTAGTGCTATTAAGGGCTGCTCATTGAGTATGGTTTGTCAGCCAGTTACAAATATATCTGGTGGTGATGCTGTTTATCCTACATTTTTGTAGTTTACCAAGAAGTAGGTCATGGTCTACTTTGTCAAATGCCTTGCTGAAATCTAAATAAGGTTGGCTTGGATGACCTATTTTTAACAAACCCGTGCTATCTATATCTTTATTTGTTTGTAGATTTTTGCAGATCTATTTTTTTATTATCTTTTCCAGTATCTTCCCAGATATTGATGTTAGGCTGGTTGGGTCTGTTCTTTTTCCTTTTTTGAAGATGGGAATCACATTAGCTCTTTTTCAATTCTCTGGTAGTTTCCTGGTGCTGTCTCAACAAATTAAGATTTTACAGCAAAAGTTATCTATCTATTATTGAAATAGGAATAAATTTGAATTATGCAAAGCACAGAAATTTTGAATTTGTAATTAAATGTTGCCTTATAAATTGTGAAAAAAGAGAAAAGAAAATGATATTGAATTTACAGCAATAAATATTATAACAGGAGACACTGACAGTGTAGTTATACAAAAATATTTCATCAATATTTTAATTTGTATAAAGGTCATGATATTCTTTTGGACAAAATAGATAAATATCTTAGAAAATAAATTTGAAATTTGACAAGGATTACAATAGGCCAAAGACAAATTATCTATGGACCTATAAGGCAGTCAAACTAGATTCTTTGGAGGGCCATATCAACATTGTAGTTATCCTCCGCAGGCCAGATGGGGTGGAGGAGGTGGGATGGATGACCTCCTGCAACACCCTGCTGGCCAAAATGGGGCAAGGGGGATGTGGGCATCCCTGTGTGTTTTTGGCCTAGATAGCCTCCTGCCAAACTTTTGGCCAGCAGAGTGCTGCATGAGGCTGTTCAGGCTAAAAACATGGGGACTCCATTTTCACTAGCAGAGGCTGGTTTTTTTGCTATTTCCAGGCCAGCCCTGTGGGCCAGATCTAAGCACCCCATGGGCCGGATCCCGCCCGTGGGCCTTGAGTTTGACACCCCTGTGATAAGGGAAGGGTTAGGATTAGGATTGATAATGGTTGAAATGATAAGGCAATTAAGAAGAAATGAAATTATTATAGTATTATTGTTTCCACAATTGATTAAATAATGGAGGAGAGATTTCACTTAGCAATGCTCTATAAAAAGGTATCTTCTGTTGAGTGGTGTCTGATTCGAAGGGGCAGTGCTCATCTCCATTTCCTAGCTGACAGAGACAACATTGTTTGAAGACACTTCCACAGTCATGTCACTGGCATAACTATACAGCAAGGTACATATAACACTGTTATCTTGCCACCAAAGTGTTACCTATTTATCTACTTGCATTTTCATGTTTTTGAATTTCTAGGTTGGCAGGAACAGGATCTCACCCTATCATGCACTACTTGGGTCTTAAACTGCCAGGCTTCTGTTGACCAGCCTTGTGTCTTAACTGCCAGGTCACTGCTGCCCTCCCCAAAAAACAAATATTCTATATATGGTATTCAATATAATAAATATTTAACTATATATTCTGTGGTTCTTAGATGTCTTAAACTATTGTCAGAAAACACCATAAGACTGGTATATACACATGTCGGGTAGCAGGCTGCTTAGCCAGTTGGAAAGACTGGAAAATTATAATGGATAAGATAAAGTAGAGTAAGACTAGATCGGTCCATGCACATAGTCACTCTGAATATATATTAGTATAAAGCTATATTAATATAACACCAGGTTAAGTATTTTCATACATTTCTAGCATTAAAATAGCAGAAAATGGAGAAAATCATTGTTACAAATGTACCAATGATATCCAAAGATGCCATCAGAAAAATGAATTGGAGATTATTATCTATGGATAATAATCTATGGATTAGAGATTATGGAGAGTTAAGAATTTGTCTAAATTGACTGAAAACAACAACGAAGCAATAAACAAACAAATACAGGTGAATTCGTATTTTATATTTATAAAAAACAAAATGTAACCAAAATAAAATCTAATAGTATATTTTATTTCGGTTACATTTTGATTTTTATTTTGAATTTAAGCACACATTTTGACAAACAGATTTGTAAAACTTTTACCAGGCATCAGTTAAGTTGCAGATCTTATTCTTCTTAATGAATGCCTTCAAGGATATTGATGATTGGATGTTTTGCTATTGTTTGTAACAAATTAGCAGTATGTCAGAAAATAAATACATAAGTGCAAACGTCTTTCCTTTCTTTGATGGTACTGCCTACTCATTCTGCCAGTTTAAATATAACACTTAAAAATGGTTAGCTAAATTTCTAATTTAAGCTCAAGAATTGCTTTTGCCAACTGAAAATCTTCTGTTAAAAAATTGTTTCACAGTTTAAAAAAAAAGGTTTTGAAAGATTCTGTTCCAAGATAAACATGCATCACTCTGCATCCATGCCTATTACACTAAATTTGATGTTATGTGTGGGCTACTGGATTTGTTGTGATTGTTATATTGATGGGATTATGATGACTTCCTGTATTTCAAAATTTATCTCTATAACCCCAGTATGACCTCTTCATTCTAAATACAACCGAAAATCAAATTGATCATTTATCACACAAACTGTACAACCTTTTTTCCAAAAGCACTATGCTTATGGGATATAATTCCTGTCATGTTGTATTTCTTTCATGTACTGCATTCTATTCATTGAACTTGCTTCTAGCTTGACTGCCCCTTTCATGATTCTATAAGTCTCTATTGACATTTAGCCACATCTTTATAGGCTTTTGAAAGACTAGATTTGCACAAGGGCAATGGCATAAATTCACAGTGAATAAGAATTACAGCTTAAAGTACTTTTCTTAAGGAAATATAATTGTGCCTTTTTCTTTCATAACGTAACTTATATAGGTATATTTACTGAAATACTGAGAAATTATATCTGCAACTAAAGCCAAACATAGGACGTAACCTGATTTTCAGCATCATTAGAATTAAAGAATTGTAGAATTCTTTATTGTATTCAGAAATATTGAAATTACTGGATTTTTCTTATTTTAGACACCACTCATAGAATCTTTTTTTATTGTATATGTTTTATTTGTAGTTTTCCTTTAACAACCAATGTTTTTTGTGGACAGTATAATGACTGGGTTAATATATTTTTCATATCATGCTAACAGTAGTAATACCTATACAGAGTTTTTATCTTCCAACTTCTAACCTTGATATGCTCATTATAATTATAATATATTCTTTTATATATCAATATATATTATGCTATTTTCCCAATTAATACTTATTTCTTTATTTTTCTCCTTTGTTGGGGTTCTTCTATATTCACTTCATTACCTTTAAACAATACTATTCTCTCTTAATGACTTTTTATCACTTTCTCCAAAAATATGTGTAAACATCAATAACATTTCTTCATACAATATACTTATTAACCCATTGTCATTAATGTTTTAATATTGCAAGTATCACTCAGTGTTCCACCACCTTTTCAATATCTCAATTTTCTATAATCACCAATAGAACAAATTGTTAATAAGACTTAATCAGTCCCCTGTATTTATAGTTCTTGAAAACTATATATTCCAGTACATTTTTTGCACCCTGTTAATCATAATAATACATTTAGATATACCCAATCCTAGGCCTCCACCTCCTAATCTTAATATATTTATGGTTATAATAAATTCTATTATATATCTATATATGTGCTACTATTTTCCCAATTTAAGCTTTCCCCTTATTTCTATTGGTTTTTAATATAATTGTAAGGTATTATTCTCTATCCATCATCTCTCTGTCTTTTTAGAATGTCATCATTTATTGATTTTTGGTGATTCTTTTATATTTCTCTCTTGGAATCCTATATGTCTTTCTTGCATTTTTGCACAGACTAATTGTTCTCTCTGCCTTAACCTTTACCTCCTCTTGCTGCATCTTTTGTATATCCATCCATAACCCTTTCATTATTTTTGGAAAATCTTACTTTTCCCTCCCTCTATTCAATTGTAAGTTCTTAAGGAGTATCTATTTGATTTTTAATATTTATTGTTACTGTTTTTTCAGTATTTTTATCTGCTTGTAACTTATTTTTATCTTTTTTGTAGTTTATTTTACAGTCTCCTCTACCACTACTTCTAATTTCTCATCTATCTTCTGTGTATTATATTCATCTTTTTCCACCATTCGTTGAGGGCCAACTACTTTCACATCTTTACCTTTAAATATTCCCATCAGCTCCTTATAAATCTTTGTTGCCATTTCTAACATTTCCTCATAGAATTGTATTGTTTCCTGCTGAGTCATTTTGTACCAAGTTAATATACCTTTAATATTCCAGTATCCCAATATCTAAAAACTCCAGAAAAAAATCAATTGTTAATAAAATTTTCTCAATCCCAAAATTATTCCTCCAAGTCCCCTAAATTTTTAGTTTTTAAGTGCTATAAATTTGTGCTTTTTAGTCTTTATAATTTCCAGTTTACAGCTTCCCAATTCTCCAAATTTTAAAGTCTTATTTATCTTTTCTTCTTTTTCCTTTCCCCCCTCTAACGTTTTAATTCCTTTGCTTCATAGGATGATATATCATGTGATGTTAATAACCCAAACCCAGCTTAGCCCACCAGGTTTCTTCAAATCTTTCAAATCCACTTTTCAATGCTGTCAGAATTCCAACAGATGCCCTAATTAAATCATGAGTCTCAAGCCAAACTTCAAAAGAAATGCAGTTATTTATTAGGAGCTTCAGGATGGCATGGACCAGGTGGAGCCAACTCTGACCTCAGTTAATTCATGCTTTGCCTCTGACCCTGTTTCCCCTTGCCTCCCTGATATGTATCATCAGTCACATTCCCCAATGAAGCAATTTCATGGATTGTAAAAGTCCCTCCCTCCGGCCACTGTGGGTTTCCATGGAGACAGCCTTGGAGATTGGTTGGAATGTGCCTTATTTTGATTGAGATATCAGCTCCTTAAGGCAGCAGCAAAATTCGCTCTCCCATCCCCTTTCCTATGGCAACTCGAGAGCAGTTCAGGAATGCTTTGTGAGTTGACAAATGCACAGTTCCAATAAAGTTATTAGTGTTTAATTTAATTTGACTCATGGATCTTCAAAAAACCCAGTAAATATTCCCAGCATCCAAATCGCATACTAAGATAAGGTCAAGGTCAAGTAGCTTTCCAGGTGTTATTTACTTTCTCTCCTTTCTTCACTTTCCTTTGAGTTTTATATGTAATCTTCTTCCTCCAGCAGATGGCTCTCCTATTCCCAATTCCAGAGTTTAACAGAGTGTAAAAGTAAAAAACAACTTATTGTCATCCAATCAGGGGGGTTAAAAATAGAGTTTAGAAAAGCAATTTCTCTCAATAATCACTTTTCACAATGTTATTCAGCTTTTCCAGGCTTTCTATGTTTTGTGAAAACCAAACAAGGGCCTACTCTTTTATACGAATCAACGAGGCCTCAGGTATAGTAATGAACCAAAGTATGGAGAATTCTAAAAGTACAAAGGAAATATTTGTAAGAATGTCAGCATGTTACTGGGACATGTTTTTGAAACTGAAGAAGGTTTCATAAGTATGTTGGGAAATCAACAGTTGCGGCTAAAGGAAATTTAGGAACTGAGTGTAGCAGGTATTGAAGGACTTCGGATGTACCTGGACACATGTTGAAATCTGATGGGAACAGGGAAGTTAAATTATGAAATATGGACATTGGAAGAAAAGTATAAAAGATGTGGATAATGTCAGAGCGGGGCCCTTTGGCCATAGCTCTTTTTGGACCTGCTATGTCTTTTGGACCCCATTGCAATGGTTTATTGATGTGAATATGCTGTTATTGATATACTCTTTCTTTATTTCTTATATTTTCTCTGTGCTAAATTGTTGGAATTAATAAATTTCTGATTCCAAAGCAAGAATCGTTCTTTGTGGTTGCTGCCTCTGTTTTGTCGTTGTAATTTGATTACTGTTTTAAATCATCCTTTAGGTATTTCTTTTAGTTCTAGGTCTTTAATCTTTAATCTTTCTCTTTAGTTGTTAGTCTTTAATCTTTCTCCATAAATCCAATTGCTACTTTCTTTACGTTAGAAGATCATTTTTTTGGAACTTTTTACTTGGGTTAAATCTCTAAGGGTGGAAGTTAGCTTACCCAGTTTCACTGCTCCAGCACAAGATCTTAATGTTTCAGTTGTCCCAGCCTGTGACTGATCAAAATAGCTGTCATCTCTGCTGCCATTTGGGAGACCTTTCTTTGGATTAACAAAGAAATTGCAGATTCCTCGTGATCGACAAAGCGCCTCTCCTTTCTTCACCACCCCTCCAGGGCAGCTTAACCATCAAGCAGTTACCGGCTGCATTTCATGGAGCCCAGGGGAGCTCTGCTATTTTCCAGCCATTCCCGCCATGACGTCAACCAGAGCATTCATAGAATCTTTATTTTTTTCAAGATTTCTTTCAAGAATTTTCTCGTGTTCTAATGAGAAAACATGAAACTTCTGTATACTTTATCAAGGTAACTGTTACACATTTAAACTGTTTGATTATTGGACAAACAGGTAATTTACAAAATCCAATTTAGTACTGAGAACAACATAATAAGGGTTTGGGATTTTTTTTACTGTAACAAGAGTGTATCTCTGGTTGTATTTGTTCAACAGATTGTAAGAATCATAACTATATTAAAGTGCAAAGATGCATTTGGATTACATATTTTCTGTTCTTTTCTGGTATTTAGTCTTTTGTTTTATCTCACATTATAAGCAAGTGTTGCTTGTGAATTCTGAGCTGCATTACCTAGAGGACCAGATTCACCATATGTTCTATGGCATTTACATTATTTTTTTAATAAAATATTCATTTTTGAAATAAGCATGTCTAGAGGTTGAATTATATATTTTCAGCTCAAGCATCCACATGATGGCAATTAAAATGCATTTCTCTTATTATTAAAGATAAATATTGGACCTTATTCATTCACCAGTGCCCCACAAGCTACATTGGCTGTAGACAGGTTTATAAATGTAGCTTGTGGGGCACTGGTGTTATATGTTTGTAACAAGAAATGCCAAAAGTACTTGCCCCCCCAAATAAAACCCCCAGCATTCTGGATCAACTGAAATTCTGAGTGCTCTTCAAGGACAGTTCCTTATACATTACGTTAAAGTAATCAAATGGGGGATAACTATGGCATGAATTAGAATGACTGAGGCTTTTAAGACAAAGAATGAGCCAATGGATGTATTAAAAAAAAGTGTGAAAAAGCCCCTGTCTGCAGCTTTCACCTACTGTTTGAACAGGAGCTAAGACTCTAAGAAGAACTCCAAATTGGAAACCAACTCTGACTGGGAAAGTGCAACTCAAAGCAGAATGAAAGATGGAAAATCTCCAAAACTGAGGGGAGGCATAAAACCACAGCTATTCAATCTTGCCAAAGGCTATTTTCTTAATCCAGACCCTCACACTCTACAACCACCCAAAAAAGCAGAATTACTTGATTAGCATAATTTATGCCACACGTGTCAAACTCACTGTGTCACATTGCTGTCACATGACATATCAGAATTTTTCCCCTTTGCTGAACTGGGGTGGCCTGCACGTGATGCATCTGGTCTGTGGGCTGCCAGTTTGACACCCCTGACACCCCTAACCTATGCCATCAGATGACCTTGCCCAAGGGATTCACATAGATCTTAAACAGGAGTGTGGAAAGAGTAAGCACCAAGGCCCTACTCAAAGCTTGGTCCTCACTTCAAGAGGAAATGTCCCCAGAGAAAGTAGGAGAACCATCATAACACGGTACGTTCCACTCCTAACTCCCTGAAAGATGCCAGGTTTGTTGGTATCAGAAAGCCTGTGAGATATCAAAGACAGCTAGAATGGGTACACTATTATGTCCTCAACTCACCAGAGGTCATCAATAATGTGATCCTGACTGAAAAGTGTCTATATAATTCAATTCTCTGATCTCCTACTGGATCTGTAAGTCAAGCCCTGCTCAACAATTGTTATAAAAAGGGAAGGTTTGAGACAGAAAACAAAATTGTTTAAAACCATTGGGTACAATGATGATCTCTTAAGGAAAAATGGACAATTGCCTCCTTACAAGTGAACAGAACACCTTTTACTACAAAAAAACCATTGCATGCATTTAACCTCCTGCCAGCTATTAGGAGACCTTAATCAGACAGATGGATAGTGATCTAAGGTCATCCAGGTGACCAAGTTGACAGCTCCAAGGACCAATTCCAAAAGAATCTGAATAACCTATAGGCCAGGAGTCTATAAATGTTATATGCCATGAACTGTGGCAAACATCCTACTGGAATTCATTATTGGTTCGTGATAGATAATGCAAAACTCTGTTATCATGACTCTACTGATCACAGTTTAAAGCTAAAAATGGAGCATGTTAGGTGAATATTAAGAGTATGTGACACTTTTATTACAAAGTTGAAACTTTATTTAACTTCCAGATATCACTCCATGTTGTCCAAGATTAACTAATGAATCCTACAAGACCCAAAATTGTTGGGGTGTTGCACTTTTCATCAAAGACCTATTATGACATTCACTATGTCTTGATTTTTACCAACAGATAGCAAATCAGATAGTACAGATAGTCCTTGACTTATGATCACAATTGGACCCAAATGTTCTGTTCCTAAGCAAGGCAGTTGATAAGTGGGTTTTGCTCCATTTTATGACCTTTCTGCCACAGCTGTTAAGTGAATCACTGCAGTTGTTAAATGAGTTATGTGGTCATTGAGTGAATCTGGTTTCCTGCATTGACTTGTTAGAAGCCAGCTGGGAAGGTGTGATGACCCAGGGCGTGGCACAAAAATAACAGTCACAAAAGCAGATAAATTCCCTTTAATACCTCCAACTTGGCCCCCAATGTCCAGTTATCCTCAGCTGGAGATCAAACACTTCCAAAAGGGGAAGAAATGCAGTCCAAACCCAAAGTATAGATAAAGTAGAAATAAAAAAAACCAACACAAACCACGCTGAAGTAATTAACACAACAGGCCAGGATAATAAATTACAGACTTCCCTAAAGATAATGAAGCACACACAGTTGGGAGGACACCAAAACTCAAATAAGCCTCGACAAAGATAATGCATGCTTTGCTTCCAACAAGGTGCTTTGTGCAAATGCCCTTCTTATATCCTGTTCTCCCAGCTGCAACTAATGAAAGGGATCAGGGCCTTTTTCTCTTCCATAAGCCACATTGCTACCTTCTCCATTCTTCCCTGAGTGTCCTAGGATGAAGAGGGGGTGGCCCTGGGTCTTCTTCTAAATACCCAGCTGGACTGTGTCCTTCTGCTGTTTCTTCCACAGCCACCGGAGCCACACTTCCACTCCCTGTCAGCTCCTCAATTACCCCCTCAGAATCAGACTCCAACAAGGGCATGACAGAAGGTTACAAATGATGACACATGACCTGAGACAGTGCAATTGTCATAAATACATGCCAGTTCCTAAGCACTAAATTTTGATCACATGGGAATGCTGCAACAATCAGAAGTGTGAAAAGTGGTCATGAGTCATTTTTTTCAGTGTTGTTGTAACTTTGAATGGTCACTAAATTAATGATTGTAAGTTGAGGACTACCTGGATTCATTTTGGAAACATTTCATGTTTACTTAAATTTGACTATTTATTTATGAGCTGCAGTGGTGCAGTGGTTAGTGTTATGTATGTAGGTTTAAATGTTATTGGTTTATTTGAATTGGTCTTGTAAAATGTCAAATGGTATTGGTTTAAATAGTGCGGGAAGAAACCCTGCACTCCCATTGGCTAGCAGCTACGGCTGCCGGCTATAAGAAGCAGCCGTAGCCTTACCCGGACGGGTCCATTCGAGCTGTTGTCATTAATAAAGTCTTTTGCTGGAATTCCTCGCGTCTGACTCTTCATGCAAACTTAACACTGGCGACGAAGGTGGGATTTCCTGAAGAGAAGACGACGCCACGAACAAGCAACTGAGCGAGATGGCTGCGCTGAACACCCCCAGCACCGCTCGATCCGGCGACGGAAGACTGGGAATCGTATGCAGACCGGTTCCACATGTTCCTGGAAGGGAACGATCTCGCCGGCATCCCCGAGAGACGGAAGAGGGCGGTCTTTCACACACTGCGGTCCGCAGTCTTCAAAATGGCGAAGGCGTTGGCGGAGCAGCAGAATTGAAGGTAATAGAATGGCCCGAATTAGAAAGACTTTTAAGAGCCCATTACGCCCCACAAGTATCGTGCCTCATTAAGAGACACGAATTTTACCGTCGGATCAAGGGATAGCGAGAGTGTTAATGACTTCGTGGCAAGCTTAAGGGACATTGGGGTGCTTGTGACTTTACCAACGAGAAGAGGCCATGCGTGATCGGTTTGTTTTGGGCCTTAAAGATAAGATCTTACAAAGCAAACTGTTAATGAAACCAAAAATCACGCTTAAAGAGGCTATTGAAGAGGCTGTTTCAGCAGAAGCCACCAAGTCCTCAGCTGCGGCCATGAAAAAGATTAACAAGGCCTCGAGCCAGGCCTCAAGCCATTCTGATGGGGAAAAATCCTCAACAACTCATTGCAAACAAATAGACTCTGATTCGGATAGCAGTGAGGAAGAAGAGGGGATTTTAAGCTCAGAATGGAGAAGAAAAGAAAAGACTCGAGAAAAACAGGCAAGGATTCGTTTGCAGAGGCTGGGGGGCCACCCCCGACTGAATGCAAGTTCTTTGACTCCATTTGCCTACGTTGTGAGAAACGGGCCATATAGCCAGAGTCTGCAAATCATCCAGAACTCCACCATTCAGGAAGAAATTTCCTGAGGAAGATTTTAAGCCCAACAATTTAATTGGAAAAATGGGGCGAAATCAAAAGCAAATGGCAAGAGTGAAACTCACCAAACAATATCCATTGGTCAGTCTTCACATTTAAATAGCAGAAAAGTACATGTGAAGGTGTTTATTGAAGGGAGACCGTGCCACATGGAAGTGGACTCAGGCTCTTATTTATCTATGGTGTCATGGGACACTATACACAGACTCTTTCCAAGAATTCAGAAAAAACATTTCCAGAAGCAAGCACTGACCCTCAAAGACTACCAAGGGAACAAGATTCCAGTAGTTGGAGCGAGGGAATTCAACGTGCAGTTTAAAGGCCACACCAAACGCTTGCCACTGACCATCGTGGACAAGGATCGCCCAAGTTTGCTGGGACTTGAGTGGTTCAAGCCACTTGGCATCGAGGTGACTGGCATCCATCACGTGAGCAGTTCTGACTGGGAAGAGTCCTTGAAGTCTGAGTTTCCAGAGGTCTTCAGCGAAGGACTGGGCAAGTATATGGGGACCCCTATTGCTTTCAGTTTAGACCCCAAGGTGCCCCCAATTCTTTAAAGCCCAGGAGGGTTCCATTTGCTTTTAAAGGAAAAATTGATGCACAATTAGATAAGCTCATCGCCCAAGGGGTTTTGGAACCTACTGACCACTCCAGATGGGAAACACCCATAGTCACACCAGTCAAGGCTGATGGGTCAGTGAGAATCTGTGGTGACTACAAGGGGACACTTAACCATGCTGCAGCAGAGCGCATACCCTGTACCTGTTGTGCATCATCTGCTCCATTCCCTTGGCAGGGGGACAGTATTTGCTAAACTGGACTTAGCTCAGGCATATCAACAATTAACAGTTGATGATGCCACTGCAGAGGCACAAACAATTGTGACTCATAGAGGTGCCTTCAAATGTAAAAGACTACAATTTGGAGTAAGCGTGGCACCTGGCATTTTTCAAAGTCTTATGGAAAGAATGTTGCAAGGACTGCCTGGGGTAGTGCCTTATTTTGATGATGTGTTAATCTCTGCTGAAAATGACACTCAGCTTCAAGAGAGACTCAGAGAAGTCCTTACCAGATTCAGAAAAGCAGGTTTGAAAGTCAAGGAAGACAAATGCACTCTCAAAACAGACAGAGTTGAATTCCTGGGGTACATGATTGATAAACAGGGCATCCACCCCACTGATGCCAAGGTTAAAGCGATCAAGGAAGCCCCTAAACCTCGTTGCAAGTCAGATCTGCAAGCCTTCCTTGGCCTTATTAACTTTTATCACATGTTTCTACCTCACAAAGCATCTATTGCTGAACCCTTACATCGTTTACTTGATAAGAAGGCTGCTTGGATCTGGGGGCGGAAGGAACAGTCAGCATTTAACAGTATTAAGAGACTAATCACGTCTGATGCTGTGTTGATTCAATTCTCTGAGAATTTACCTGTTGTTCTGACTTGTGATGCATCCCCTTTGGAGTGGGAGGGGTTTTGAGCCATAGGCTTCCCAATGGCCGGGAAGCCCCAATTGCATTCTACTCTCGCACGCTGTCCAAAGCAGAGAGGAACTACAGCCAATTGGACAAGGAGGCTTTAGCAGTTGTAGCAGCTGTTAAGAAATTTCATGAATATCTGTATGGCAGGTCATTCACCATTGTTACAGATCACAAACCTTTGCTTGGCATCGTGGCAGGAGACAAACCTACACCTATTATCCTGTCACCAAGAATGCTGAGGTGGACTGAATTTCTTGCAGCCTACTCCTACAAACTGATTCACAGGCCTGGCAAGGACATTGGACATGCTGATGCACTGAGTCGTTGCCCACTACCTGCCACAAGGAAGACTGTGAACTTGAGACTCACACCTTTTTCCTGGAGACCGTTGCTAAGCTTCCAGTCCATGCTGCTGAGATTGCCAGAGATCTGCCAAAGATGCTGTGTTGGCACCTGTTATGGGCTGGATTAAGAAAGGTTGGCCTCTTCAAGATCTACCTCACTTTGCTCAACCTTTCAAATCCAGGCAAACTGAATTATCTGTATTAAGAGGATGTATTTTGTGGGGTAACAGGGTGGTTATCTGCAAAACTGCAAAGGGAGGTTTTGGAAATGTTACATGAGGGTCATCCTGGGATTGTAAGGATGAAAGGTTTGGCCAGGAGTTATGTATGGTGGCCAGGTATTGACAAAATGGTTGAAAACTGGGTTGCATCTTGTCCCAATTGCCAGGTAGTCAGGCCTGCCCCACCTCACGCCCCCACACAGGAATGGGAATGTCCTAGGGGCCCATGGTCTAGAATCCACATTGATTTTGCAGGTCCTACAAGAGGGCACACGTTTCTAGTAATTGTGATGCATACTCCAAATGGCTAGAGGTTATTCTCATGACTTCTACTACTACTGAGGCTGTTATCAAGCAGCTCAAAAAGCTCTTTGTAACCCATGGGTTACCAGATGTCCTTGTCTCTGACAATGGCCCTCAATTCACGTCTAACATTTTTGAATCCTTTCTAGCTCAACAGGGCATCAGACATGCCCTTACAGCCCCTGGGCACCCTTCGGCCAACGGCCGGGCTGAACGTATGGTACGCTTTACCAAAGAAAAGCTTCAGCAGCTGGGTCCTGGGGACATCTCTGAGAAGCTTGAAAAGCTTCTTAGTGTTCAGCACATCACTCCTAGCCCATCAACTAACTTGTCCCAGCAGAGTTGTTAATGGGCAGGAAACTTAGGTCTTCCCTTGACCGACTTCATCCCACTTATGCACCCAATACACCACTGGATTCCACTTCCAAAGTTCGTTCTTTCAGTGTGGGAGATTCTGTCTATGCTAGGAACCTTACAGGTGAACCTTTGTGGATTCCTGCTGAAATAACTCACATCACTGGCCCTCTTTCTTACAGGGTTCAAACAGAGGATGGCCTCCTCTGGAGCAGGCACATTGACCAACTTAGATCCCGGTTCACTCAGGAACATCGCCCCTGTCTCTCTCTAGGTCCCTCACCTGATGTCTCTTCTAGGGGGGAAGGGGAGGAACAGGAGGAATATCAGCAAACAGGAATCAACCCCTTGTGTAACGAGCCATTGCGGCAGGAACCATCCCGAACCCTGTCACAATGCCAAGATCCATCCTTAGAAGTAGAGTCATTACGACAGGAACCATCCCGAACCCTGTCACAATGCCTAGATCCATCCTTAGAAGTGGAAGATTGTACATCACTACCAGATTGGGTGTTGACATTGGAATGGAGATGGTTGGGAGGAGAGAGATTCTACAGTCTAACAGGGTCTTCTTTCACAGGAAGTCCTAACAGGGAAATGTCAGCAGACACATTTCCCCTCTCACTGGGTGAGAACAATAAAGATTCTGAACCACGAAGGTCTCAACGTACACGTAAGAGCCCCACCTATTTAAGGAATACATTAGATAGGTTGGGGTTGGTATGGACTGAACCTAGTGGGGAGGGGTGTTATGTATGTAGGTTTAAATGTTATTGGTTTATTTGAATTGGTCTTGTAAAATGTCAAATGGTATTGGTTTAAATAGTGCGGGAAGAAACCCTGCACTCCCATTGGCTAGCAGCTACGGCTGCCGGCTATAAGAAGCAGCCGTAGCCTTACCCGGACGGGTCCATTCGAGCTGTTGTCATTAATAAAGTCTTTTGCTGGAATTCCTCGCGTCTGACTCTTCATGCAAACTTAACAGTTAGAGTGCAGTACTGCAGGCTACTTCTGCTGACTGCTGAATGCCTGCAGTTTGGCAGTCTAATGGTTCGTTTGCAGGAAGAGTCAGACGCACGAGGAGTTCCAGCAAAGAGCCTTTATTATGATCAGCTCAAATGGAATCCGTCCTGGCTTGGCTACGGCTGCTTCTTATAGCCTGCAGCATAGCTGCCAGCCAAGGTGAGTGCCGGGTTTCTTCCCGCACTATTAAACCAAT